>JACMIF010002173.1:0-19232 GCA_014805445.1 Diplogasteroides magnus | reverse complement strand
AATAGGGATCAGTAGCAGATTCTGCGTCGTCAGAAGTGATACCCAGTCGCGTGAGAAGTACATCAAGTTTGTGCATAGTATTATCATAGAGACGTCTTAGTTCACCAATCTCGTCGTAGAGTATTTGTAGGGCATCCTTTAATTGTTCGAAGTAACAATCGTCTTCTTCAGAGTGGTTGTTGGGAGAGGAAGATCTCTTATCAGAGGAAAAGGGGAACATGCCGACTGGGATGAGAGAAAGAGATGCGAATGTCTCCTATTTGGATTTCAACGATGTTTCGGTTTGCGAGGGTATATAGAATCTGGGTGGTGCCTACACGGATTCAATATAACCAAACATGAAACCATATCAGTTGTGTTTTATATTACGGTGTCGCATTTGGGCACAAATTCACAGCCGTCCATATTTAGCCGTCTAAGTTCACTCGTAGCGGCGTCTCTGCGAAGTGAGAGATGACCGCTAGGAATAAAGTTAGCTGACTAGGAGGTCCCGGCTGTCAATAAATACGCAAATGCGGCACCCTATTTTATAGCTTACAAAGCCAAACATAGTGAGTGAAAGACATTGTCTCTCATTGTAGTTCTCACTTGTATTTTCCTCCTTTTCCATTGTGCGAATAACACAACAGCGAATACCAATGAAGATGGAAGATAGACTGAGATGAGGGAGGGAAGCCAAGAAGGGGAATATGAGAAGACAAGGGATGGAGTGGGGAAGTCGACTGAAAGGAGATTACTGTGAAAATACAATATGCCAGAAGATACCAATGTGCAATAATAGTTTTCAAGATCATATGTTGTATTTGAAGCATATTGGTTCTTGCTATAATTATAATTGAAAGAACTTTTTTTGAGAATTTGTTTACAGAACTCATAGTACAGTACTGGCTTTGAAGCATATATGAGCATATTTGATGCATCAATATATTTGTTTCTTGTGATAGTTTTCTTACATCCAATACAGTCTCGGGATCAGAGGTGATAATTATTGAGAGTGTCTCATCACGGATCACAGTGTAACAGACGCCAGTAACTAACCGATCTCGAATGCCACTGAATCCACTTCTTCGTCCTTTCGAATATCACGATGCTCGACGATTTGGACCAATTCATCTGCAATTTAGTTATTTATTTTGAAATGGTACAGTATTCTACAGAAGAAATGAATCAATACCGTACCTCCCTGATTGTCAATGTGCACCGTACACGTCATTGTCTCGAATGGGTGTTTCCAACTGCGAGAAGAACAGCCAATCTTTGATTGGACACTGAACTTATGGGATTTAGTCAGATAGCCAGTATGGTTGGCAATTTGACTAATTGATGGGTTGCGTTCCAATGCCACTATGTATTTTATGATATGTTCCCTGCAAAACATAATCCACAAAGTTGCCAAATTGCCACCCCTAATGGTCAGTCGATTCATAATGTTATGAAAATTGTGCCATAATGGTGATATGAACACTTGCGCCGTAAGATTCACGAGAACGATGGTGCATCTGTTCATTTCAGCATTATGGCGCAATAGTCCACAACGCTCCTGTCTTTCATCCACATAATGTCTTTTGAATGCTCCTAACAATAAAAATCAATTACTCAAAAGCAATGAATGGCGTATTTCTTGAAAAGGATGAGTATACAATTACCGATAGTAAATGGACATGAGTCCAGTGTTTGGAGAGAGAAAGACTGAAGGAGTGGGCACATTGGATGGAGGAGGGGAGAAGGAGATACGAGGACGCCATGGATCGAACTCCGATAGAGGAATCTGCAATAGTAACTGATTCAGGGTTATTGATTGGACTACAGTACCTCTAGTCGATCGGACAGTTCCCTGAGCGTCAGGCGCTCGTCCAGATAGGTTACGGTAAGCACGAGGGAGTAAGCGAGGGAGGACTGAAAAATTTGAGAGGAAACTCCAATGTTCAGGGATTTGAAACTCACCGGAGGTACAATAACAGATTCTACAACGTGAAGTGTGCTTCGCAGAGTGAAGAAAGTCCCGTTCCGACTTCGGATCTTGTTTTCCTGTGAATAATTTAATTTAATTACAGGAGAAAAAACAATAAGAATCATACCTCGGCGATGGGACGAACGGATCGGAAGTAATACTTGAACTTGCGAGAGAGCTCGTTTCTTTCAGAGACGTTGAGACTGTAAAAAAGATTTTTTTTCTGACCCAATAGCAATATGGAAAGACCCCATGATCATATCATATGTTGCATTTTTTACCGAAGATCTGTTGGAATTCATTGAAAGTGTTGCTCGCTTGAAGTTACGTATTGGTGTTGAAACACATTTAAAGAAGGTCGAATGAGTAATGGTGCTGAACTCTAATGCTGGGTTCAAGACTATGAGTCAACCGTAGAAAAGGGTATTGAGTCAATTTGTCCTCATTCCTCTATGCTGAGTAATCTCCTCTAACAAGGAGGGACATGCACAACCAATGCTCCAGATATCCGGATTAGCTCTATTTAATTCGATAGGTCATTCGATTAAAATTCATTCTATAAGAAACGACTGCTCAGAAGAGGAGAATGAGGTGAAGTGACTGATTACCAGTTTGCAGCACAGAATAGCACTGTGAGAGTGACCAGAAGGTAAAGGAGGGCACGGGAAGAGCCAGTGGATCTGATGTTGAGTGATATTATCGACCTGACGTAAAAACGACTAAAATCGTTCTTGTCATATTGTTCAAAAAATTTTAATCTCAAATTTGCAACAGCGAAGATAGTAAAAATGAGGCGAATTCTTCTGCCGATTCAGGCTAGATATTGAGTGGTTAAAAATTAAGAAAGATCTTTAATGAATATGCTACCTGGACCCTCTCTGTTCACGATCAGGAGGTCGCATTGTTGACTATTCTGATTCTTCTTCTTCTGAAGGAAGAGACACTGCAATCTCATCCCGCTTCACGGAGGGGCATTCCACTGATCTGATAAGGATACAGTATTTTATGAGACCGGGCATAAGTGCAGGAAGAACTCAAAAAGGAATTCAAAGTCATTTATATGTCTTTCATGAAACACAATTCACAAGCTGAGTTGACCACTGTAAGAGGGTCAAATGGTCATGAAATCATTGAAGAAACGCGATTGGTGTATTTGCAAGAGAGAAGGCCGCACTTTCATTCAATGGGGGAAAGGGCCTTCCTCCTTGATGGTGGTCGTTAGAAACGGTGGCTATACACACAATGAACGTTCGATTGACATGAATTGGGCAGAGAAAGAAAAAGGACGAAATGGGATGAGAATATGAATAGAGAGGATGTCATGGATGAAGAATAGAGGATGCAGAACAGACAATCCATCGTCGTCTATCAGTCAGAAGTGATTGTTTTCACCTCTCAAAGTCGAGGAATGACACCAATTTGCTTAGATTCCATCCGCAAACGCAGAATGTGATGTGAAAAATGGGTTCTTTGGATAATCAGAGTATACTACCAGAAGCGGAAGAAAGTCATTTTGCTTCCCTATAATGATTTCATGAAGCACCAAGAAAGAAACGAATATGGTATTGCGACCTAACGGATAGTTCTCCCCAAACAATTCAGGAGTAAAAATGTAACAACTGCGGATGTTGTGTCGTGGAATTTCATGTTATGGTTTCAAAATATGATCTCGAGAAAGTTGGGTCCATCGAATAAAACGCATTTCTAGTTCCTACATTGAATGTGCGATGCATACTTCGAAGGGTAATAAATTTAACGAAACTGAAGTCCGACGTGACATCGTAAAGTTCGGCAAAAAATTGTGAAGTGTCGGCCACCCAACGACTAATTAATTCGAGGATTAAAGAGGACATGGCAGAAGCACCAATGAAAAGGAAGAACAAAGTACATTGAGAAGAACTTCCGCCTATAAGATCGTAGGCAATTCCTCTCCCATTGTGTGAGCGATTCCATTAGAGGGAAAACTGTTACTTTTTGGCCGTGGAAGAAAAGAATTGTAATGAGACCGTTGATTGTGACTCCCATCCTGATTGCATAGGCTAATACAGAGACTACTAGTCGAAGTATGTTTCAAAGCAGAGTGAAATATTTAAAGAATTGGAAGTTTCAGATGAGTTTCACTCATTATTTTATAAGCTCAGCTAAAACTATTTTTGTTTCAACAAAACTGGGGATTAGTTTTGAAGACACCTTCTAAGATTGTAAAGTATAAAAACTTCTATACTTAGTTTTGATCATTACGGACTAAACAATAGAGGAAGCAAAGAGTGCGCTTCCCCACAAGTTGAACAACTTTACTTGTGAGCTCGTCCCGGAGGATTAGAACACGAGGATTAGGTGGCAATTTTCGGATAAACGTACACTTTTAAGGACTGATGATTTTAGCGCCACTACAGAAGGAGCAGATCACACGACACCATGTATACTTGCGCTATAGTGGTGAAAGGAACGGATTCTCAGACTGCCGATGAGTTCATTTCCTCGCAATGGCCCTAACGTCCATGTGCAGCAGAAAACTTCATGATTTGATCTCCAGACAGAGTATAAAGTCAATACCAGTAACGTCAATACTTGTAGTACAAGATGAGCACGGCGAAAAGTGTCACAATCCAAATAGAAATCAGCTGTGAGGAGAAGTGCAATGCACAAGAGTGTCCGCGTTTGGAAACGAGTGTAAAATGAGAAGAAGAGACATGGAGAAGGAGGGAAACATAGTGTCAAGTACTTGAAGAGGACATGGATCTTCCCCGAATTTGTACAGGTATGAAAGGGATGAGAGTATGCAATGTAATGAAGTGAGCAGTTTCAATCAATTATAGCCTTTTGATCCTCCGAATTATAATAACATCGTGAAACATATCTGAATACACAGAAGTGTTATACAATATAGCATGTTCTTTGACTAACATAGTCTGCATGTACCAGTAGCTAATTTCCAAAGGGCTTTAACCGATTTGAGAATGCGCAATGCAACACATCAACTATTTTACATGGGACAGTTCTAGGCACGTAATCTCTGCTAACTTCAGTTATGCGTTGTTACGTTTGCTCGGGGCGTAAATAAGCATAGTACAAGACTTGCTGATTTGACGGGACAGTGAGATTGGTCGCGCGCTCTCCTCGATGTTCACGAAACCGTAAACTACGCAATACTGACTGTGGTCCTGTTTACACAAATATGCGAATGCTCAAAACAATGCCAATCTGGACATGCGTACGATGCAAAGAATATGAAAAGGAAGAAGACCGTCATCACAATCCTTGCGCTGCTTTTGCACGAAAATGACTTAATAATATTAAATATTCTTTTGAAAGGTAAATAAGAAGACAGCAACACCTTTCAGCGCCAAAAGAATAAATAGACGTGGTGAAACATATTTCAATAATTGAAATTAGGAAGAGTTTGAGAAGAATTACATATGGAAGTGAAGTGCATCGAAATGCGTTCAAGTTCATTCGTAAAAGAGGCTGGAAAGGGAACAACTGAAGGAGGACATGTTTATGCCATTGACCATTTGTCATCTTTCTCTTTCTTTTTGAGGGCGGAAGTATCCTTTCTCAGTTGGGGGAAACGCCTTCTCCAATGAACATTCATCATTTTATGAACACTTTTGCCCTTGGAAGAAGAATGACCCTCCCATGTCACATTAGGGACATCAAGACAAGAATGGCAGTAAGATGATCTGGCAGTGTGGCTACTTTAATGGTTATGTTTCAGTGCTGCTATATAACCCATAAACGATACAGCAAGTCAATGTGATTGGACAGAAACTAACAATAAAAAGAATAAATACGAGTTAGACCTGCCCGAGAAATGGCAGAAGACGGTAAAAGCTTCCACTGAACCGTATGATCTTCCCCCAATGGTTCCATTACAGTCTCTTACATTCTCTTAAGAGACCCTATTATCCGCTTGGGCACCAAGTGACTGGATGGGGGCTTTTGACGGCCGAACCGGAGAATCGTCTCACTGTCAGCACTCTCTGCTCTCTCGCAGGGCAGAGACACAGAGGATGAGAGGGAGTGCAGACAGACAGAGTGGGTAGGTAGAATGAGACAGTCGGGTAATGGGTCCATTGCATTGTAGGAGATGGTCAATGGGCAAGAGGATGAATAGGAGGAAGAAGGTGCAGGTATGTTTCACAGGGGAATGAAAAGGAACGAGAGTGTGTGGTTTTACTGGTCGAAACGGATGAATCAGAAAATAACGAATTGTAATGCAATGTCGTCGCAAATAATATAGATGTCGAAGAAAAAAAGAAATACAATGTCAACATCAACACCAGCAATCGAACGAAAAGTCAGCTATAGCGAAAATATCTGATCTCGGCATTCAGGCGCTACTCGAAGATATTGTTGTGTTGGAATACGTTTCACGGAAAGAATAAATACCATTGTAAGTGGTTTCATAAGTCGGCATCGGAAGTCTATATCATAAAACAGTTGAATGATTAATGCAGTGCAATAATTGCCTTGATTCCTCATTGGACGGACGACCTTTGAAGGCTAGAAGGTAAATGGCATGATTTACTACATGGAAGATTGTTTTGTCATGACACACAAAAATGAGTGAAGTGAGTGGCGAGAGAGTGAGGGAAGAGAAGAGACGACAGACAATCAGACAGTTACTATGTTAAGTAATGTGAATGAATCAATCAAAATGCATTAGAGAGAGGGCAACTTATCATTCCTGACTGGGAGAACTTCCTAATATGATGAGGACAGAGAGCAGAAGCAGCTATTCTAGTCAATTTCCTCTAATTGACTACAACATAAAAAGCCGGATTTCAGTGGGAATTAGGGTTTCTAAAACGGTAATATCATACGAAAACGTTCATTTATCATCCGCGTCATTTCCTCGCTGCTGTTTTCTATCATATGAGAGAGACAACCGCTCTTCGGATATTAGACGAATGAGTAATGAACTTTTTTCGCATAAAATGATCGTTTTAGAAACGCTAGTGTGAATAATGTTTCTGCATGTTCTACAATACGTAGTCAAGTGAAACTTGTGCTTGTGCGCTACGTGCAAGGCGGCAGAACAGAAAAAATGCCCAATAATTGAGTTTGGAGATCAAAGAGAAATAATAGACCTCGAACTCGATGACCACATTCATAGAAAAGAAACCGGAACGAAGAACTTCTTCACAACACAATGATCCTCTTCTTGTGGTGTACACTGCCCAGTAGTAATTCGATATGGATATCGGAACGACTAAATCCCACCCTCTGTTGTTACCCATTGCTGCATTGCCTACGCAAACAGCAGCAGGTCGAGGTTCACATGCTCAGATCAAGCGAAGCCAAAACAAACTCGGCCTACTGCCTGGATAGGATTGCAAGTGAATGCCATAGTGGTCAGCAGAGTTGGCAATAAGATGTCGCATGCGAGACGTTTAGTGCATTCGTCGTACCTCTACTCTCTGCGGAGTTGTTGCCTCCAAAAACCAGAGACAACCGCTCGTCAGAGAGTAGAGACACGACGAATGCACTAAACGTCTCGCATGCTACACCTTAGTTGGCAATTATACATGATACTGCGAGTTCGGTTATGTTTCACTGATCCTTTATCTATTGGCTACATGAAACATAACCGATCTCGTAGTCCCTTGTCCCAAATACGAGTAATCACAAACATCAAGTGAAAATGTTCAATTTCGACAACATAGTGGGAATTGAAAGCCAGAAAAAACACGTGAGACGAGCAGCACAATTCTCGACAAGATCATTGAGGATGAACAGAATAGGGAAGTATTTTCCTCTCTGCACTCTCTTCCATTCCCTCACTCTCTCGTTGTCATTCTTCTCTTCTGAGTGTTGTCTTCCCTTGAGAAGAGTCGACTGTTCAGGAGAGGGAATGGGAGAGGAATGGGGGAATGGTGGCCGTCTCCTCCCCCATCCTATCCACTCGTGATTGGGTAATGCCCAGGGAGGCGTGAATGAGTCGAGTTGTTCTCTTCAATGGATCATCCCATCCATTCTGCCATTCCTCAATTGTCTTCTCTCTTCATTCAGAGACAACAACTCAGAAAGGAGGAATGACGACGAGAGAGTATGGGAAGATAAGAGGGCACAGGTAGCAGACACTTCCCCATTAGTCAAAAAACTCTCGAGTACATGGAATCAGGGCAATTTCCCTCTATGACTGTATCCCTAGTAGGGGTTATCAGTTCGTATACGAAATCGGTTATGTTTCACTGACCCTATATGTCGAAGATATGTAGCTTCTATGAAACATAATCGATTTCGCATACAAACTGCCAAACCTGGACCCTAGCTATGATTTCAGGTTATTGACAGCCGAAGAGTGGAAATGAACTTTGGGTGTGAATTGGAATGCCTTCTCCTTCCATGCAATGTCAAGTACTCTTGGATGCTCTCGTTTTGTTTGTGATTCCCCTTTCACCGTATACGGGGAAACGATGACACTCCTTGTGGTTACAGATACTCTAGTACAATATAGATGAGCAAATACCACTGATGGAAGACACAATTAGAAAATACTTTCTTTTCATACCGCTTTTCTGAAATGCCACAGATTCAAGAAGAAACAGCCACTTAGCGCTAGTCGAGGCAAAAATCAGATGCTATGCAATGTAACATAACTGTTATACCGAGTACGCTCATAATGTTTTTGACCGACTGTGCTCTCACCTATTTTCATGCTATTTCGTCGTTTCTCTGACCAACAGGAGTAATTAAGTTTCACAAAAGATGTGGTTCACACGGTGAGATCATAAGGGGTGACTAATGCTGTAAAACAATAGCTCTGGGTGGGAAAAGACTCCCATGGCATTCCCACTACCTTTAGTCACATGGAATATGACTCATTGCAGTCCATCACTTATCCTTTGAAATTCAATCTCATCCTGTGACTTTCCCTTGTGGGGGAAGCAATGAAAACATTCTCAACTCTGGCTATATTTAATATTAACATCTTCATTGTATCGAAAAACGGGAGACAAGTGTAAAAAGGATTTATAAGTGATCCATAATATAATTATTCCATAAAATTCTCTATCCTGAAAACATTTCTTTTCCTTTTCAGAATCTAAAAATTTCCGATTTTTAGAGATAAAATTGGAAAGAATACAGATAAGAGTATGCATTGTAATTTCATAGGGGCAAATAACCCATAACTATAGCTAAAGCAACGGGTGAGATTATTGGCGTCTAGCGAAAACTCGTCGACACGGAACACGGGAAAGGGGCAACGGGACATCTTCTGATAAAAGCAGCATGGGAATATTGCATAAATAGATACAACGAGATTACGGTACCTTACAAGATGGAAAAGTGTATGGATGGAGGCTAGTGTCCGAGTGGAGGGTCGTCGGGTTCGAGTATTTCATCTACGGGAATGGGTGCATTTTTATCTTCCTTTCCTCTATGCTGGTGCATTTCTTTCATCTTGTCGTAGATGCTCTCACTCTCTCCGTGTACCTGTAATATCAACTATGCGTTAGACAACGCAACTTTATCTTAACGCCTATGAATTATTATTCATAGGCGTTAAGGGTTGTAATAGGTGTCCGTCATGGGCGAATCAGAGGCATCCTACAGTTTATATTCCAAAATCCTTTACTAAAGGAAATCCTTCACTTTGATTATTTCAAATAAGACAATGAGCGGAATTACTCAAATAAACATGACAAGTCCTCCCACCTTGAGTCCACTCACGAATAGTACTCCTCTTCTCTGAAATGCCGGCATCTCCAGATCCCATGGAATTTTCGGATCCCTCAGGGTTCCTGAAAGCAGGAGGGAATAGGTTACAATTGTCTTATATATATGCTCATAATAATCAGGCAGTGATTCAGCATCTGTAATTATAAGAGAATAATCATCCTCACCCAGGATGTCCATGCTGATGGGTAGGTCTTCCCGCAGAAACTTCGTGAAGCGAGTGATCGAATCATCTGCAACAATTCCACCATTACCATTTCAAGGGGCAGATAGCTGCAGAACTTTCCACTACGATGCAGGTATAAAACAGGGTCGTGAAAAATAACGAAGTCACCTTGCCGAGTGGAATTTTCTATTTTATTGTCAAAATTATTTTAAACATGTATTTGCCTCTCGCAAATTAATCACGTTTTGTTTGGGAGGCACATTGCATTTCAAGAATTGTTACGATCCCTGCCCATGTATGGGTAAAACAACTTACTCATATTGGAGTTTGGCTGCTTCCAGTTGGCGTTGTCAGCGGGCGCCAGACCATGGACGCACCACTGGGGACAGAGACCACGCCATATGGTGTGACTGTAAAAGAGAGAGATTATTGTAGAACTGGAGAGATACTGTAGCATGACTGGATTACGTGTGCACACTAAAACATGATTATGGTAGTACAACAAAAATCCGGAAAATGAATTAGAGATGAAGCAATAAGGTTGAAATTGAAAAAGAACATAATGTAGTGACAGGAATTCAAACATACTATAACATACAGTAACCCATAGATAAAAACTGACTCAGGATGAAGCATGAAGAGGGATCCGTACATGACGATATCCGTTCCTCCAGAGTCGATGAATCGAACGGTCGCAAACTCTCGCGCAGCAATCACCTGAATCAGGGGGCAAGTGAAGGGTGGATACGGTAAGATTAATGGAATATTTTATGATCGGTGTGTCTTCACAGTTAATACCGTCAAATGGGTAACTAGCGTACACAGGCTTTTGGATCTACATTATTACCCAAGATTAGTATCAATAGAACAAACGAATAAAGAAAGTTAAGAAGACGCTAATCATGGAATAATTGAAATTCCTTCAGCATTTTGACCTTTTTCATCTAGGATTACTAGAGATACTGTAGGCAGATCCCTATCTACAGTACCTCGACCCTCTGCCATCTTCCCGTATACTGTGCCCTCTGCTGTTCGGCCTCACACACTGCAAACACTCGACCGCCCTCCTTCAGAATCTCCTTGCTGCAATGAACGAGATCATGAAAGTGCAAATGAGTCAACCATGTGATTTGAAGCAGCGCTTGCAGTTCATAACAAAAACCTTCATAACTTTTCTAGCCGTTCCAACCGTGCTGCTCTTTAGATGAGTATTGAAAGAGCCCGTGAAAGTGATGTCAAACATAGTGAATTGTTTATCAATAATACGATAGTCAACGTGTTTACAATTCTTGTATAGTTCTACAAGTTAGCACTTATATATAAATCTGAATATACTTGATGCAAGAAGTACATTCATTATCCACTTACATCTCTGCCTCTGTCGCATTCTTTCTATTGTGCTCTGCAGAGTAGAACATGTCCAGTTTATCAGCGTACAATCTGCAAAAATATACAAAGCATTATTTATCTGGTACTTATGGCTCAGCACATCATTTGAATCTCTTCAGTTCATGTGCCAATAACCTTGAAAGGGACAACTACACATTCGCTATGTCATCTCAAAATCTCGACCATTCCAGACATATTGGCCGAAAACCATTCCAATGTCTAATCAGCTTGGGGGTTCTTCACAAGGAATAGATATTGAAATGATGAAGTGTCAACTCACAGTAGATCACTATTTGCCTCGAGCATTGCATCGGCGTCTCCAATCTTCACCAAGTCTCCATCCTCACCTCCATCTAAATACACAATCATATTCATCATCTATCCCCCATTGTAAGGCCAAGACTGCAACTCTCTCAAGTTCACTACGAAATTATCAAGCAGACGGAAATATCAAACAATTTTTAAAAGATACTGAAGTAAATTGACCCCTTGTGTAAAAGTATTCAACACAATAGCATATTGGCCTGTGAACAGTCATCGTCCAGTCACTTATCTCCCCTCCCCCATTCCATTATTACCTGATACACTTCCTGTCGTCCTCTTCTTGTACAGTCTGAGTGGTCTGGCGAAGAACTCGTACGGAGATCGTGTCGAGAATCCTGAACAAACCGTTTCCAATATGGTAAACACATTTATATAACTACAAGGGAATTAAATTGTAACTCGAAAAAATCGCTAAACTGTAGATAACGCATTTTATCAAGTCGGGGAATGACAAATCAACGAAGCTAGGTACCTTCAACGTTGGCGAAGACTTGGGCCTGGAACGTGTACCTACAATGGTTACCATGATAGTGTTCGTTCTTCCCTTTATGAGGACGCAGTGTATAACTGTAATCCCATCTCATGATTATAAATCATTGATTGGAATGATACTGTAGTGAAAGTACCGTACCCCTCCTCGCTCAGCCATTGAAGGTCGATGTCGAGAATCCTCGTCTCCTTCAGAGGACGAATCCAGTCATCCGGCTCTACAATAACAGTTATTTTTAAATAATGAATAACAGATCAAGTAGATGAGTCGTTCTCTAATTGTCCAGCCCCGTCATTATCGCCATACCAAAACACGCGCAATTCGTGCCACACGTGGGCAACAAGACAAGGTTGATACAATATGTTATGAGTGGCGTTGCCGAAACGAAACAAAAATAAAAACATGAGAAATTGTGCAGCAGCAACAAAATAAGTGCCGAAGAGAAAGTATTCTCCGATAAACTCGCAATTACTGACAATGAGAGGTTCATCCCCCCCCCCCACTCACCAATATTCTGCATCTTCTCCTCTTTCTTCCAGTCTACGGGAAAATGCTTGCACGTATCGTCCACGAAGACCTGTCCTACCTTAAAATATCACTCTACAACAACAATCATTATCATCTCTAAAGTCCAACATCTTCTTGGTCAACATCGCGGTCAGTCTGTCTGATTGTTACGGGCTAAACTGTACTAGAGAACGAAGAGAAACATGACTGACAGTCTGACCTCATGTGAAAAAGGACCATCCCCCTCCATTATACCGTACCTCATCTGCATCTTTCCTCTCGTATGGATGATGCTTGTTCCCGTCCACCAGAGTCGTTCTCTCCAGCTGGAAAGGCTCTTTTTTACATAATACGTTTCGAAATTGATCAAGAAACCATAATCAATCAATAATTGAACTCACTGTCTCGGAGCACTCTGTGACGAACGTCGCAGCAATGGAGCATGCGTATTCGAATCTAGAAATGGATGGATATTAATGATACGGTAACTCTTGAAAGAGTCGTGGTGGGACTGCGCTCACTTGGCCAGTTCCGTTATCTGACTGGGTTGTCGTGCGGACAGTCGATCCGTAGCGAAGGCAGTGGTGGGAACGTCGTAGATGGCGTCGTCTCAAATAGAACTATTACTAATACTGTAAACACCAAATGGAAAAGCGGGAATAAGCAATGATAAAACAATCAAAACCATTAAAATAGCGAATGAGACATGAACTCACCTTCCTCCAGGATGCCGAAGATTTCAACCTGAAATGTACGTATAAAGGAATAAATATATATGTAGACGACTTATGGATAGAAAAGGGGACAAATATTGATTTTTCAACTACAGTAATCCCATTCTTCCCTTCAAGACTCCCAGTTATAAACTTACTGGAATGGCCCTTCCATAGTCGTTGACTGTGAAGCACTCAGTTACTGCCTTCAGTTTGACAGTGTCAAATGAGAGAATGAGATTGGTGAAGTAGTCACAATCCTCCTTTGACCATCTACGATCTGGTGAAGACATCTGAAGAACACTCTCTCCAATACCATCGGATACAATTACATTGAGCATCAACTATGGCCACTGTAGTGTCAGAATAACATTGCATTAAAGTTGCTAACTGGTAAACAAATGGATTGCAATCCAAGTTTAACGATCGAAATGCTTAAGCCAGTTCTGGTAAAATACAATACCTCTTACAATGTTTTCATTTATCGATCAATAACTATCCCTACAGTACTCTTCCCCTCGAGACCCTCTTACATCTAGAATTGGTGCAACTCCTGCCAGACTGACAGCAATTGCCTGCCATGGATGGTAGACAAAGTCGTTTGCTCCCTCCGATCGAAGGGTTCCCAGACACTCCGGATGCGCGTAACTGTAATCAAATATTACAGTTCAACATAGATAGATATAAGCATTGAGATAATTTAGGATGGAAAAACCGTTGGTCCATATCCAAAATCCGGATAAAAAAGTCTGGTAAACGCAGTAAGTTTACCCACATAATTTTTCCTTCATCGATGAGGAGCAGTCGCACGAGTTTTGTCGCATCTCCGTAATTGAACTGCAACAGGCCGGTTACCGTAATCTCACAATCGTGGTGGGATGCAGACAACTGACGATGTGCAAGATCCTTGCTCGTCCGTACACTCTGTCATCTACAGGGGCCAGACAGTAGTGCCACGGCTCCAGTTCCTCTGGTGGAAGGCGGTCCAGTTTCGCACTGAGAGAGGACGATTACGGTAGTAATTCGTTGCAAGAGTGCTTGACAGAATGCCAAAAACGTACGGTTCCTTGACGACGAGTTTGTCAGTGATGTGGTTCATGAGGCGAACCCAGATGAGAGAGGGAGAGATCACATTGAGCACCTCAAGAGATATACATTTCCATCTTTGTTGTATAATTGAATTATTTTTCATCAAAACAATTTCTGCGTGCAAAGCTAATACACAAATAATATTGATTATACAGCTATAAAATACCTCAACGATACAAGTGCCGGTCATCGGAATTCGATTGATCTGAAATAATAACAATAAAAACGCTACTACATTAAAACCAGATGTTTTGAAAGAGTGGAAATGAGATGACTACCACCCACCTTGAGTTCGACTTCATTGTTCGGTTCCCTCTTTCTCCATCCATTGGCCACAAGTTCCTTCTGTTCTCTCACTTGTGTACCTCCCTTTTGTTTCGTCTGCAATATGAACCACTCTTTGACCTGAGCTCACAACCACTGGAACCACGCATGGAATGGGTTTATTATCGTTCAATCTGTGGTCCTTCAAACATAGTCTTCTAGGGGCACAGATGAATGCAATCAAAAACTCGCCAAAAATATAAAATATCTGGTTTTGATATAATTTACAACGAGTCAACACAAAGATCAATTAAAGCAAAGAAAAACGTACCACTTCAGTGAAAATTTGTGAATTTTTCCGTAGTAATTGGCACGTTTTCATGACTGAAAATGAATATTTAAATGCAAAGTGTAAAAGCGATATCAAAAGATTTTTGTTAAAAGTATGATGAAATGGGATCATTTGCGCACAACACAGTTTCGCGCAGCAGGAATATTCGCGATGGATAAAGTATAGCAGCTCGGAATCCTCCCGATGAGATAGGCAACTCTTCTGTTGAAACCGACTTATGAAAATCAAAACCCAGTAGACCTATCGGCCTATGAGCAACTGAGCTGTGCGCAAATGATGTAATCCCGATGAAATAGATAGATTTCCTATACATACTTGCATACAACTCAGACAAAACGTGAAGTCAATGTCAGGATAAGATCTCTTTCAAATTTACCTTTCCATTATGAAAGAAAAGATTTTATAATAGAAAACACGAGACAACAGAAAACGTGACTAGCCCTTCTTCGTTTCTCTGATAAGGCACAAACCCATCAGATACAATTCTTCGTGTCAGCAACGAATTGTCATTTACAAGAAGAGGAATCCACAAAACTCGTTTATTCTAACGTTGCCGTATCATTGCCAGAAATGAATGTAACGGGATACAAGATGCAAATAAAAAGATAACAATCAATGCTCTTTCCAGACAATTATGTTCAATGCAAATAAATAACTTATGTCTATTCCTCTACAAAGGAAAAACGCTCTGGATCTTGACACATACATCGCATTTGTGCAACCAAGTATCAAAAATTGTCTTATAGTAACAGGGTGAATAGAATGTGGGTTCTGATGGGAAACTGGAGCAGTTTCAAAATGTTGTGGGCTCTCGAGATATTCTACCGCATCCTCTGGATACCGTAATCTATCAGAGATTACGGTAGCTCACTGCTTCGAGGTGGAAAGGAAAGCAACGACTCCTGCGGCTCCCACCATTGAGATGACCGTACTGAAGACCTGCAAAGAGATTCCGGATAAATGACACATGTTTTTGAGGCGATAAATATGGTAAATCGATAAACTGATAAATATAGTAAGTACTTACGGGAGTGAGATTGGCAAGGATGAAGAATGCGAGAATGAAGAGAGTGGCGATGTAGAAAGAGTTGACAATGAAGACAGAGAGATAAGTGGACTCCTCCTCCGCAACCTCGTTGCGACGGTACAGAACACGCTCCTGAAATGAAAAGAAAGTAAGAGGAGCAACATTTTTGAATAGTAATCAAGGACTATTCTACAACAGACATAACTCAAACATGAGTAATGTTTGTTATGAATTCAATTAGTTTTCTTACAGGTGCTCAGAATATTACATCTTTTTTCTAGAAGCTTCAAAAATTAACCAGCAGTTGCTACAAAAAAAGTTGATTAAGTAACTCGAATAACTCACGTCCTTCTCCTTCTTGCTCATCTTCTTATCGTCAGCGTACTTCTTGTTGATCTCACGGGCAACGGCCTCTGCACGCTTCATCACGATCCTGCAGAAAACAATGATTAGGTTGTAAAAATTGTCAAAACATCTGGTAATATGTCTGTTCCGAGGACTGTATCAGAGCAGGCAAATTATCAGTGCTGAAAACTTCAAAGCGCCTGGTTTTCCGGAGAAAAATAATGAAGGCAATCTCATAGACTTCTACACAATAGCAATGTTCAGAAAAATCAAAGGACAATCTTAAATTTACAATTACAATGTGCAGTACACACAATGAAGGAATTTCATGTCAAATAAGCATAAGGATAGTGTTTGTCTCCCGTATAACACAAGGTGTAATTCTCACTTGTGCTTGAGGAGATGCTTGAAGTTCTTCGTGGCAAACGACACTCCATACACGGAGGCTGCACATGCGAGGACAAGGGGAATCCACTGCTCGAAGATCTGCAAAACAACTTACGTCACTAAACAGTAATCATGCGTTGCCATGACAATTATACACCTGAGACTTCTTTTCTAATAGGCAGGCAGGTAACAAGGAGAATCAAGAGATGTGGCAAGCCAAAACAAGTTGAGATTGGGAATAGTTGAGCAGAATGGAGATGATGAAACTGACCTCAATCTGGTTGATGCCAACGAAGAGGTAGATGGGGGCCACGGAGGTGATCAGGGCGTTCAGGTAGAAGATGGCCTGTCTGAAAGACAAGGCTTCATCACTTTCAATTATTGAGTTCATGATTGGTGATATGGGATAATGTCAACATTAATGACGCTAAGGCTGACGTCAACTACAAATTCTAGTCTGCTACAAATTCAATTTCACCAAAGAGTTTACATGCACGCAACAAACGAGTACTATAGCCATGTTTTTCCGTAATATAATGCATTTTAAAGTTAGACGCAATGGAAATGAAAAGCCACAGTTGACAGGACAGCAGTAAAGACTCCACAATACATCAAAACAAAATATTTTAAACCGTACCCCTTGGTGGTGACAGTGTTGGAGTAGCTGCTGAGGAGAGCATCATCCTCCTTGGTGAGCTTGCCGGCCTTGGACATCTTTAGAACTTCTGCAAAATCGAAAATAAGATTATTAAAGCGAAACAGCGGCGAAATATTTACAGTGAAATACTAGGTATTCCCCTTTGCTTCATATCATGTTCACCAACGAGTTGTTATTAAGGAAAAAGACAAAAAATGAAGGCTATGAAACAATATCCCCGTAGAAATACACCAAGTGCAGTCAACCCTCCGACGCAAACGCGACTAGCAGGCGATGGAGCGAGGGGGAGGCCGGCTCAAACTGCCTAGCAGCCCATTCCCCACGCATTTCTCCCTCATCACACGTCCAGCGGGGCTGTTACGGTGTCGAACTGCAAAAGCCCTGGCATTTTGCCAAAATTCTTTTGTAGTTTGTAGTCTACTATTTTTCGGTGGGATTTTAAATTTTCATGTAAAGGGTTCGACACTATTTCTCATTTTCCAACTGTTGAAAGAATTTTTATTGTCACCGTGTACGATTTATAAATGGCATCAGAAAATGTAAAAGCACATGTTTTGGAGTACTTGAATGGCAAGTTCTCAATTACGAAACGCTAGCAACCTCACAATCAACGGCAGTAGTTTGACTAGACAAGGATAGAAGAACATGCAACCGGGATGAGCAATGAAATCCTGAAATGATCAATGCAAACCATTTATAGCCTATTTGTGCACTATACAGGAAATACTATCTTGAGAATATTTTTTAGACTAACTTTTTTCAGGGGAGATCTAGACTCATGTAAGTAATTATGCGTCCTACAACGACATCCTGAGTGACTCGGGGGTACTGTAAGTAGGAGATGAGACCTAAACACGAGAATTTGGTATGGGAGGCAGTTAAAGAGCTGAGAAGCAGATTGGGGGAGGGTCCAATTGTACAAGGGGACGTTTCCTCCTTTCCTCTGTGAACGAAATCACCGATGATGGAGGAGCACCACGGACGTCCACCTGCAAACGTTATGCTCATGATAGGAACCGAACCAGAGACCTCCTGGCGGTTAACTAGCCTCGTAACCTCTGTGCTACGGTGTGCTCACCAGTTCAAGAGACGGAAGACCATGCTGCAACTGCCACGCGCAGCGGTCGCACAGCTGAAACAGTACAAATTTCTGATTGTTAACATGAGTTTCGAGGGAAATGCAGTTAGTGGTACACGTTTGAGCAACAGAGGTGATGGAATAATTGTTTATGTGTTTTGAGAATGAGCCTCATTGAGATATCTCAATGTTCTACCAAAGGACAGAACACAGAAGAAGCGGCTTCATGGAAGACTGTCACTACGACTCAATCTAACAAGTCTTCAGTTGTAAACGGCTCAAAACCAAAGATGGTCATACAATAGTCAGATATGTTTTAAATCGTGTATAATAGGAGCTACTTCGTAACTCGCAGATGTGTACTTGTGAATCTGACGAAAAAATTACTAAAGTGCTTTTCAATTTTTCACTTGTTTTTCTACTTTTCAGCTTTAAACCTTTTCTCCTCTCAGGCAGAAAGAGAATGACAGAGAAGCCAAAGTGAACGATGACAGAACAGAAGATGACAGTGATGGGTAGATAAGGGGACAGTCAGTGAAAGCCCTTCCCTGTCCATTACTCTCAATCATTCTGAACTGATTGAAAGAGTCAAACGACTCCAAATGTCTTCCTCGAACACTTCGAGTCTACTCAGGTCTGATCTGAAGTGAAAAAGAGGACAAATTACATTTCTGCAGAAGGAAACGTCCAGGAACGTGAGATCCACGCAGTTTGTCAGTGATTCGATCACCTGAAAAATAGCTGTTTATTGCATTTTCTGCCAAGAAAAACACGTAACGATCTCAGATGCTGTGTATTCAGTCATC
>JACMIF010002172.1:0-19243 GCA_014805445.1 Diplogasteroides magnus | reverse complement strand
AAATTGGTAGTGACTACGGTTACGAAAGGTAACGTACCCAGAAGCACTTTGGACAAGCAGGGTTACGTAGTCCTGTAAGCAGCCGGCCTTACCGGTAGGCCCCGCCTAGCGTTATCGCTTGACGTGGTCGCACCTTTACCTTTACCTTTACCTTTATGTGTCTGGTATGCTCCCAGTGCAATGTACAAAAGATCCACTAGATAGATAGATAGATAGATATTTATACGCATTGAGACAATAGAACTCAAAAACGCGGTGAAAATGATAATAATAGTAATGGTGATTGCACAGAGACTCAAATAGATGAGTTGTTGAACAAGACGCATGATCTTTTAACGAGAGGTGCACAAACATACATCCGTTTGCACATTTGTAACAGCAACTTTTTTGATTAAAATTTATCTATTTTCTCACTCGTTGATGATATCCTCTATTCAGTTTGGCTATTTATAGCTGACTATTAGGCATACACATGCACGGCGTGATACCTCTCTGGTTCGCCTGCGAGGTCAGAACAACGGATGAAATGAGACCCATTTGGAGCTCCGCATGCCATCAAAGTCAGGAAAAAGTTCGTAAAAACTTTTCGAAAACTGAGCGCTGAGATATCTGAGAAAGTAGTGGACGAAGACTTATTATCGATACTGTATGTCGTCTCTTATCACACACATTCTAATGACCAATGTCCCTTCTCTTATATCGCATTCTCTTAAAATGACTGAAGTAGGAAGAAATTTGTTTTAATATCACACTTTGTATAGTCGCTCTGCATTGCAGAATCGCAGACGGTATAATCTGAATGGAACTCGCATTTGTGGAAAACAGCCGACGAACCATATCGCATCTTATCTCGAATGAAGAGAAAATCTCATATCAAAGGCGAATTCTCTATATTGTGTGATCTTTCGATTGTTTTGTTTTTATGAACTCTTCATCTGCAATTATAAACAAGATGAGATGGGTAATTTGAAACCGTAGTCGCTACAGTGAACGCATCGACCATTACTCTCCAACTGACCATTCTCACTCGATGTCTGGGAATGAAAGAGTATTAGGATCAGAAAGGACAGAACAATCCATCAATACAATACAGGACAGCTTCTCACACTGCACAAACGTCAATAACTATCAAGAGGAAGAGCAAATTGAGAGCAGTTGCATAGAATAGAGACTGGACGGGACACCGCACAGGACACATGTACAATACGTACATTTTTAATAATAAGCATAAATAAGGTATAAAATATCTTCAAAATGGACTATGAGGCAATCTTTCACAATAAAAAGAGCGATGATCAATTGATCAAGAAAGAGCATACTGTAACCAGGAAGGGATAAGATAGGGAAGGAAAAAATAAGGGTCAATCCTAACGGGGAATCAGGCTAGTACCGGTTTTAATGTAAAGGGGCTTACAATTCGGGAACATAAAGTTTGAGAGATTTCCTCCGAAAATACCCAATTCAACAATAGTTTAGGATTAGATTGTATGTGACCCAGAGAGAAGAGTACTACTTGCCCAGGTCAGATTGAGTCAGTTGACGATCGGAGACTACCGTAATCACAGTCGAGATGACGATCCTCTATCAAGGAAGAACTTCAATGTCCCGTATGTTGGTTTGACGTGTGATGCAGGCAGGAATTGATCACGATTGAAGATGTCCTATTTATATTTATGAGATTATAATTTCTCAACTATTTTTTCTCAGTGTTTATTGGCTACATTATTCCTTCTCAGTGAATCAGGGCTACAGTATTCCTTCTCAGTGAATCAGGGCTACAGTATTCCTTCTCAGTGAATCGGGACTACAGTACTCCTTCTGAGTTAATCAGGGCTACAGTATTCTTTCTCAGTGAATCGGGACTACAGTACCCCTTCTGAGTTAATCAGGGCTACAGTACTTATTCTAACCTTGATGACGTCAGCCTTGTCCTGTCCCGTAGCTATGAAAGCAACATTCTTGGAAGAGTTGATAGCAGGAAGTGAGAGTGAAATCCTCTTGGGAGGAGGTTTGGGTGAATCTTCTACTCCAACCATCCATGACATTGCATCGAGCTGAATAGATAAGAGATGAAATGGGAAGTAGTCATCTCTAGTTAGTATTCCCCTCTTCCCTTCATTCACTAGAACTATTCTAACCTTGTTCACCTTCCACAATCGACTGTTGGGGAAAAGAGAAGCAGTGTGTCCATCGGGTCCTATTCCAAGAAGAACAAGGTCGAATCTGTAATCATGTTACTCAATATCAATCAATCAAAATAGGAGACATATACAGCAAGGAATTATGAATATTACATTTGATTTTAAAATGTCAAATACAAACCGTGGTAATCGTCCCATAATCTCCGGCCCCACTTGCATTTTGAGTGTGTGTTCGTATTGCAATGCCGTTCTACCAACTGAAGGGTACTGTATTGATTAATTTCGACAGCATTACAACTAACCATCGATATGAGAGGAGTTGGTTCCTCGAATGGGTGTATCAGCCATCTCAACAGGAATAAGGGCACAATGTAAGGCCTTTGGAAGGGCAGCTACATATTGACCGAAGTTAGAATCAGGTGAATGATGAGGAACCTGTAATGAACAATGACGCATCTATTTGGTATATGGATCAATCTGACCATTCTCTCATCAACCATGAAGATCTTGATTCTCTTCCAGTCAATTGAAATGTGAGGAAGAACGTCAGCCAACAGTTTAGGCATCGAACCACCAGAGACGCCAATTGAGATGAATCCTAGTGAAAGAACTAATCATCAGTCACAATGCATACAACTAACCAGGCATCTTTAAGTATGGTTCCAATACAGTAGAGATGTACTCTCTCAAAGCCATCTTCAATTCATCCACTGAACCCGCAATGAAGGCATCAGGACGGCCTATATCATTCATCTTCTTCCCACTCATATCCACTCATTATCCCACCCTGACCGACTGCATTCCCAGATGATGCAGCAGCGGCAGGCATTCTTATTCTCTACTCCACTCCTACTTCCTCTCTCCGTCGTGTACTCTGAAGAGTGGACAGTCGAATGGAGGGGAGCGACCTGAAGGGAGTAATGTAGAAGGGAGAGGAGTACTGTAGAAGGGAGAGGAGTACTGTAGAAGGGAGACAATCAGGTACATCACTCGGTATGATAACCGATCGATGGAATCGGAGAAGAGAAATGATTGAAAAATGGATTTATACTCATATGACATTGCATAAAGTGTAACGTCAACAATGTTTGACCAACAACCAATACATATTTCAAACAGTACCCGTATGTTCCAAAGCAACAACAAAATGAAGAATGTAACCTTTTAGAGATCTAAAGGAGATTTTGATTCAAATGCAGGCCTCTGCAGCCTCTGCTCGTGTCTTTCTCACTACCATTTGGGCTATCTCCACTCCAATTTCTGGTTTGAGCATATCGGATATCTGAATAGGATTAATGACATCATTAGATATGAGAAGGTGGGATGAAAGTGGACGATACTTTATGTGTAGTAGACAAGTCGTATGCAGCAGTGATAGTGGTATCGTAGATGGCAACACAGTGAACAGCAAGAAGTTTGATTGCATTTGCAAGACGGGCCATTACAGATCGAGTATCCAATGATATCACCTCAAAATATACAACTATTAGAGAACGACAAATGAATAAATGTAAGAAAAAAATGTCAATAGTTCCCAATGTCTAGTTTCATCACTGGATAGGGATAGACTTTTGAAACGAATTTGTATATTTTTTGTTTGACTGCATTGGCGAGTAGTTGTCTCCGACGAATGAGAGACAACCGCTCGCACAAGCTCAAATGCAGAGAAAATATAAATACGCTCCAAAAGTGAATCTCCATCCCTATCCTCCTCTACCATCCTATCGCCACATATACTCCAGCAACGCAGAAGAGATCCCATTGACAAATTGACCGAGGAATAGATGACGATTTCCCCATACACGTTAATTTGATGCACCGGCTACCTCGCATTTAAATGAAACGAAGAAAGATAATATTAATTATTATTAATTCGTCAATTGCATACACGGAATGTCACAGTTCTCAAAAATAGCTGTCAAAAGTGAAATCATCATGCATTTTATAAGGAACTTCGTGTCGGTTCGGCTATGATAGACTTATGTTTGTGAGCGTGGACGTATATTTACAATTGTTACTCAATTGGACATTACCTCTTCTAAGTCCTGATTGTATCCTCCATCTGCATCTTCTCTCAATTCAGGACAGATCCATACAAGTCCATTACATCCAATCACAATGGCTGCCCCACACGGAAGTGAATGGAAATGGGCTTTACGACGTTTGATCAAGTATGAGGGAACCTGTAGAGAATACAATCTATCACGAGAAACAAAACAACTCAACATGTATATCAAGCAACATCCTTACTCGTAGACATCAATTGCACAATCTAATTGAGCTTTTCAAAGATGGATAACAAAAATTTGCGTTGCCAAAGGCCTTGCGATTGGAGCAATTATGTTTTCTCAAATAGTTTACATAATTTTAATTCAGGCTAAAGCGGTAATTCTAATAGATATATAAGAAGACTTTGAAAACAAAGATTACTAAGCATTTTAAGATATTGGGACATTGCACTCAATGTGCACACAACATGGGAAATTACACCACTGACATGCGCACTCGATACACTAAATTGCGGCCACCCGATGTCATTTAGAGCGTGACCCAAAAAACAATGAAGAGAAGACATGAACCCCACTACAATCGAAAGTAAATCACACATCATCCCTCTCACTACCAATCCCTAAGCAAATAGTAAATCAGAAAAAAAATGCCGGATGCGCATCGATTTCAAACGGCAGATCACAGTTATAACATAAATGTAAGCGTATGGGTGAAAAAAGTTGAAGATAACCTGCACTGATATTCCCTGTGCCAGTTTGCCATATTTGAGACTGCGAGTATGGAGGTGAAGACTTCCATCGTGTTGTACTTGTTGTACCTTAAGAGAAAGAGTAGAAGAAGAACAAATGGTCTCAACTATAATGATACTTCAGCAGAGATGAGATCTCCTTCCTTCAGATAGTCTCGCATCATCAATTCATCCTTAACAATATATATTTGGAATAAACATAAAAAGGAACAAGTTTATGAAAATCATTTCTAAAAGGGATATAGTTACAGATGCAATATCGTGTCCAACAAATGAAAGTAAAATAAAAAAAGAAACAAAAAGTTAAACATCCCCTCCCTTCTTCAAAGACGCAATGACATTGACATTAAAATGCTTTACAAGTTCGTCTTTGGACATATTCGCCTCTCGAACAAACATAGCCACCATTACACTATCCGCAGCTCAACCTCACGGGACCCAGGTTTCACACTCTTCAATGCCTCCTCACGGCAACAGTATCGTACAAACAGCTTCTTTGTTAGATCGTCTAGGGCATTTAATAGCAACTATAGACATATTCAGTCCACTCAAGACCTCAATGTAACTTTGTCATCTATTTGAGTCTCTGTGCAATCACCATTACTATTATTAATAATCATTTTCACCGCGTTTTTGAGTTCTACTAATCTCAATGCGTATAAATATCTATCTTGTGATTTCCTAGAAGAAGAAAGCAGCGAATCTGTGTACAGCATGACATATATTATCTTCAGATGTGCATTGTTTGTTACCTCAACACTCTTCCGCCTCAATTCTCCTCCAGGAAGATTGACACTACTGAGAAGAAGATTGGAATCCAATCGTGAACTCGTATCAACCTCAATCAAATATATTCATATGTGTACAATAGAGACTGGTCGAGGGGGAGAAGAAGTGCTTACCTTCCATCTCTTTTGTTGTACATCAACCACTCGTCCCACTACAACATCTCCCACTTCACCATTATATCTGAATACTATGATATGTGGATGAAAGAGTCTTCTCCTCACCTTGACTTGACTGGTCTAACAGTGATTAGTCTATTGACTTGTTGTACACTTCCAGCTAGAGATGCCATTAGTTCTCCTTCTCGAGTGAATGTCCCATGTCCTCTTCAACCATTCATTCATTCTCATATACTACAGTCAATATCTACCTCATGAATCCAGTTGTAGTACTGACAGGGAGACCCGGAATGACAAACTTATCTGCACATTCTTCCCTGTCTCCTGAGAGTGAAAGGGCCCTTACTGGAGGAGGTCCTCCAACATCCACACGTACCTCACTCATTCACTCTCTAAGAGTACTGTATTCACTCACACAGTAAGAGCTGCAATTGAAAGAGCAGCAAAGTATGATAGTGAGTGAAAGATACACTCTTCTTTCCAATCAAGTGGCAGTAGACAAAATTCTTTATCTGTTCAACTTGTCGGCTAAAAGTCGACTTAGAAAAGTAATAACAACTTTTCTATATATATTCTGTGAACGGAAAAAGAACAAACACTCAAAAAAGACGAAAAAGTATGAAAGGAACTAACAATTACCAAACACCAATTCTATGCGAAAAGGATGTTTAAATTACCACTTATTACCAAGAGAAAACATAATGAAGGAAAGAATTGTTTACTAATTAGCAATGAATAAGAATGGGATTGAATTGAACGAGAATTGGATCGAGTAACATTGCATGCATATTGCATACATGGGAATAAACACTCGCAAGTTGGAATAAGAATGGATAGGCGAGTACAAATGGATAAGGATGAAGTCCCCCTTTGAATACAATCGACTATAGTCGATCATTCGAGTGTCTGTAGACCAAGACTGCGTCTGTCACGAGACTACTCATTGAATGTGAATGGTTATGCAGTCTAAGAAGAACTGCAATGATGAACCACTCAATGGGAAAACAAAATGCAGTCATTGGCAGATATGTGCATTCACATAATCGCGTATATCGAGTTGATGGAAGTCCGAATGGACATTCTCACTTAGAGTGGATGGAAAGAGAAAAAGCGTGCAAGAGGGATGAGGTGATCAGGTCACACACTAGGGGGAGTACTGTAGACATCTATTAAGAGACTACATGATGTGCTTCATTGAGAGGTCTGGTTGTGGAGAAGGAACTAAAAGAGGAGGTAAATGCAGATGGAAGAGTTGAGGTCTACTATTTGGTTGGATGGGAAACAATTCTAACCGGGACAGGTATTGAGGCAAAATGTGGCATTATGAGAGTGTGCAAAAGGAAAGGAAAGAAAAGACGAGTCCCCGCAGTGGAAAACCCGCCAAACGGTGCTCAGTATTTGTGTCTTAAGAGAGAAACAAAGGAAAGAAAAGGCAAATATAACATAATAACACCATATTCTTGGTGGAACAAAGTTGATCAAGAAGTGAGGGGATTGATCTATGAAAGGGATGAAATACTCTAATAGATGACTGATTAGGACATTCAAGTGTATGATCAAGGGAATAGAGGGAGTCTCCTCCTAATACAACAAAGTACTGTATAATCTAATCTTTGTGTGTCTCTGCACTCTCTTCTACAGTTGCCTCTTGAGTGGAAGTGACTTCATTCTCCTTCTCTTCATCAACAGGAGTCGATGCCTGAATGTTCTCATTGAATCTTCTATCCACTCCCCTCCTCTCTTCACCTTCTCATCAATCTGTTCTCCACTCTCATGAGGACTATTCTCATGTGGACTCTGTCTCTGTCCCCCTCTGTATCCTCCTCGCCCTCCTCTCACAAATCCTCGTCCTCCCATTCCTCTTCCCCTTCCAAGTCCACCACGCATCATCATTGGAGGTCCTCCCATCTCAACATTCAATCAATACAACACTGCTACATAGGATATGACTGACAGGCATAGTAGGGAATCCCATCATAGGTGGGATGTACATGTTGGCATCAAGCCAAGTCGATCGGAACTTTTCATCCTGTGCCACTCCAGGTGCAGAATGAATGATAGTGGGTGGACGGGGTGGCATCATTGGAGTGAATCCTCCCATAGGACCACCTCAATTGAATCCATAGAATGAATCAATAGAATCTTGTACCTCTCATCATCATATAACCTCCTCCTCCTCTTCCTCCTCTCATTTGTGGTGCCATCATAGCCATTCCTCTCTGTGGCATTCCTCCCATTCCACCTCTCATAGGTCCTTCAATTAACATCTTCATTCAAGGTATCTTCATTCACTCCTCACCTCCTCTCCAATTTCCCATTATCTGTTGTTGTTGCATAGAATAAGGATTGTTCATATGATTGTCTGCCTCAGGTGGTCCTCCCTTCCATCCATCATGTCCTCCCATTCCCTTTTGTCTTGTCTCCTCTCCATTTCCTCCTAGTCTTTCTCCTCTTCCTCCTCGCATTCCCCCTCCATTTCCCCTTCCTCTTCTAGGTGGCACACTGTTGAATCCTCCTGTATTCTCCCTCCTCTCCTCTCTTTGTTCTACTACAACTCCTCGATTTCCTGCATTCTCCGCCCGTTCCTGTATACTCCATTGTATAGAGTACTGTAGTTGAATCAACCTTTGCTCCCTGTGCCTTCTTGAGTCTTTCTTCCCAAGTGAGTGGTCCAGACTGTAAATTGTCCCGTTGGTCTCGTCTTTGTTGTCCTCCTCAAATACTCATTCATTCTTCTCATCTAATCACTCAACACTTACCCATTCGTTGTTCTCCTTCCCTTCCATTACCGTATCCGCCATTCTCCTTTCCCACTACAAAAGGCCTTATTTAGATAGGACTGAGAGTACTTCTCCTACTCTTGGCTCCATTCTGTCCTCCTTGTCCCATCATAGTCTGTCCCATGAGAAGCAATGGCTGTGCAGAAGTTGCAGTTGCACCCGCTCCAGCAGACACCGTCTGCCATGCCTTGAGAAGACCCAATCATGACAACTACTAAATAGAGATAAGACTAACAATTCCCTGTTGAGGATGATTCTTCTCGGGAGAATTCCACTCTCCCATTCCTGTAGTTGCATAACCCGTCTGAATACAGTCATCACTAATAGATATAGATTGAGAGAGTACATACATGATGAGTATCATCAAGATTCATTCGTGAGAACTGAGTATGATCGAATACTGCATTGTTGTGTCCTCCAAACATCTCATCATCACGCTGCAACATTCAATTCTATCAAACAAACAAACGAATCGCAATGTACCCTCTCTCCCCATGTCGCTCCATACTCATTGGCTCCTCCTCCAGGCTGCACCCATTCTCCTCCTGGCATCGTTCCACGAGCCTACAACACAATCACCTTTTATCCTGCTACAGTATACTCTTGTATCGATTACCTGTCCGTGGTGTCCTGTGTTCTGTACTCCATGAGAGGACTGCAACTGCTGCAGTTGTTGTTGCTGCTGTTGGTAGTTGGCGGCGGTAATCTGCATGTCCTGCCAAAGAGGCACGCGTACAAACATTCCCAACGAGATTACATACACAGTCACAAGTTCAATTGACCGATCCCCCACTAACATTTGATTACTTTTGCAAGGTAACTTAACTCTCATACCAAAGATGATGAATCGTCCAGAATTAGTTACATTCCCCCCTTTTCTTTCTTTCTATCCTAAATATGCCAAACTAATCAACCATTTACGAGGGTAAAGGCAAAGGACAAAAAGCTCAAGAACCAACACAATCTTCACGTCGTCGTAGGAAGGGGTAATTTAAAGAGAAAGAAGGATGGGAGAATGGAGAGCCACCTACGGGAGTGGATTGCCCCTCATATGAGATGATACATGGAATAGGAAGGGGCCATTTCATGGCATATACCAATCTACGTGTCCATTCAATCACCAAGATATCTGGTCTTCTATTACATATACCAACATAAGAAAGAGCAAGTAAGATGTCCTACGATAGCATCAATAGACTCTATGATGCGGGGATTATGTGTACATTGAGCGCACACCTCGGGTGAGTCCTTGAGTTCAGGAGGAATAGAAGAAGTGGATGATACCCAACTGGCAGTGTATGCAGCTGATGATTGGGCATTCTCGAAGACAGAAAGAGGTGAACCTGCAATCTCTTCCTTCATCATACTTCTTCATCATGCTAACCATGGATGTTGTTCGTATCCCCTGACTGTTCAGCCCTCTTGACAGCAGGAGGAGGACGAGCAAAGTTAGGAGGAGGGGCACCAGGATTGAAGTTAGCTGCAGAGGATGAACCTCCAGTGACCATTCCTCCACGACTATCACGATCACCCGCCATCTGAATGACACACTTATCTCTCATACAAGACTGATCAGACAGTGCAATGAGTGATAGTACATTCCTCTACTCAATTAGTCGTCCCCCTCCCTTATGACCCTTTGCGTCGGTCTTTCCAATTGATTCAATATGAGCCCTGGTAGGAGAGGGAGAGGTGGACAGGCCGTGAAAGGAACATACAATGGTGCGAGAGATGGCAAGAGTGATAGGGGGACTGCGATGAGAGTGAGAAGAGAGACATTCCGGTCATACACATATATAGACTCAGATACTCATATTCTTCTTCCTTATCTGCATAAATGTCTCTCATTGGCCAATGATGCAACAAGTGAGACATTCGTCACTCAACTCTTCTTGTGATATTACCAAGGGCACTAAGAGGGAAATGGATTGCGTCGCTTTGATGTTCTTACTCTGAGAAAAGTAGTAAGTGCGCATAGTTGAAATTGTATTTCTCGTTTCCCCATTTCTTCTACAAGGTGGTCTTATCTTCTCCCCACTATCTATAGTAGTATGTCTCTACAAAGGACATACAGATAAACTGTGTAGTGGACACGATAGAGGGAGAGAAGCCAGTAAGTGAACTATTGGAAGTATTCACTACGACAACATGTCATTTAAAGAGAAGAAACATTATAGACTAACAAGGAATGACAACAACCACCATTATTCGCATCTATACATTTTTTGTGAACAACTTCCTTGGTACTTCCAGTCTCTGTTAATGTATGCAGCAATCTAACTTTCACGCAAGTAAAGTTACGTTTAAAAAGTCATTTGAGCTCGAAAAATGGCAAAAAAATTTTTTCAGTGAACCTGTCCGTATCCTTGAGCTGCAGAAGGGTATTGCTGTTGGGCGTACACCTGTGAAAACAACAATTGAACCATTGAAGACAGTGGTTTTGGACGATCACGTGGAATCAAAATGTACCTGAGAGTACATGTACTGCTGTTGTTGCTGCTGCCTCTGCTGAGCAGCGTAGTAGTCGTTGGGATCTACGGCAGCAGCAGCAGCATAGCCGTATCCTCAACAATTCGTTCATTCAAAGGGCACAAACAACTAAATGAAACAATTCCATTTTGAACCATCAGATCAGAAGTTCGCGCATGAAAATGGGAATTCGTAGTGAATTGTCCGTCTCTTTGCTATCTCATATCCGTTGCTATTCGCTACACCAAAGAGAATAAGAGAGAAGTACTTCTAGGAACATGAATACAGGGGGGGGGTTAAACACTCCATAAAAGTAACCTCCAGACGTGTTCTTCTCCACGTACTCCATTCCAGGGGAAACATACTGCATCTGATACGCCATCTGCTGCTGAAATGATCGTCTAGTGTAAAATGATGGCAAAAGATGAGATAACGTGAAAATGTCGCACTTGGTTCGGTTGCTGCCAATGTTGTGTCGGCTGTGTTGAGTATCCATACTGCTGTGCAGCCTGTGATTAATAATTTTGAACACTGCGATTGATGCCCCGAATGAATCAATTTGTTGGGGCATATCACTTCACATACCTGATGTTGCATCATAATCTGCTGAGCCTGCGCCTGTGCCTGCTGTCGCGAGTCTAAAACAATGAAAGCATCAGCAAACATAATTAGAGACCACACACATCATTTTATTGCAATGAGCGAAAGGAGTGTTGACCTTTGACGGACATCAACAATCGTCAGTTCTCGCGTCTTTATGCACGGAACTGGTAATCGATGGCTATACTTTCGCGAGCAATGTGATACAATGAGATAATCAAGGTGTAAAAAAAGCCAGAACTTTAAAAAAGCGATTACCCATATCGTGGGGCATAATGCGTGCGTGTACAGAGACGTCCCTAGGACCAAGTGAGGGGGGCGCAGGTCCTGGCGAAGGCGCAGAAACTGTCTGCCCCTGAAATTAAGATAATTGAAAACGAAGAAGCTTCAGACATGGACATAAAGTTGCCATGGAAACTTGCGAGAAGGCCAGATTATCACGCATGCTTTATCTCAATTAAGAGAAAAATCACTTAATTTGAGGTCATTTCCACATTAATAAAGCTATTGCCAGATGCTAATGCGGCTGTTCGATGAGATAGATAAAATATTAATGGCAAAGAATCTTAGAAAAATTAAAATAAAAATAAAAGTGCAGTGCAGTTGGCGCCTGTCCAAATCTCAAGACACCAAAAATGAGTCAGCGTTTGAAATTTGTTTAGAATCAGTCACGTTCTCTTAATACACTTCATGCATTATTTGAAGCTTTTTCATCCGCCACATATATTGATAAATAAAACATATTGTAAAGCCTGCTGAAGCAAATATATTGAAAAACACCAAACACAATCCAAAAACCACGACGCACATTTTCACAGGCTGCAATTTACGAAAGAAACCGTACTAGAAAAATAGCCTTCGAAAAAAAATCGTTGTGCTTTCGAATTCGAAGACGTCTTAAGACATTCGCTATTTTCACTGGTTATTCTCTATAGCGCTCGAAATATTCGTTATCCGCAAGTGCTTATTCTTTTCTATTCATTTAGGCGTTTAACAGTCAGCGATAGTGCTTTAAGTAAGGGCTAAGCCATGTCTGGCTTCAAGCTTCAGACTCCTGTTTCTGCTCTCGTGAAAACAGGGAAAGGAGGAGGTGGCGTTGAGGAACGCAAGACAAAGGATGCTTACAGAAAAGAAAAGGTATAGGTACTTGCAGTTCAAAATTTATTTTTGAGGTAAAATACTTCATTTAACACATTTTCTATTTTTAGGACCTCGAAGAGGATCGAAAACTCGGTCTTGCCCCTGCTTCTGTTGACGTGGATACCGGTATGCTGCAAATATTTACCTTATCACAGATTTTTGTGAATGGCATAATCCGAATATGGTTTCAGGTCGTGACATCAACCCACACATTCCTCATTTTATCACTTCGACTCCTTGGTATGTTCCTGCGGCCGGTCCCACACTCAAAGTAAGGGTTTTGAACAACGACCAAACATCTTTCTTCGTTCAAAATACCATTTTCATATTTCTTTAGCATCAACGTCCCCACTGGGAAAGACAGCAAAATCCAGACTCAACTGTTCATGAATGGTATACTAGAGGAACGACAGGTGAGCAATTCGTCTGATCTTGTTAGGTTTAATCTGTTGAACTAATTAAGACATCTCTACTGCTCCAACTAAGTTTCGAAAGGGAGCTTGCGAGAATTGTGGTGCAATGACCCACAAGAAGAGGGACTGTTTTGAGAGGCCGAGGAAGTTGGGAGCAAAGTCAGTTCATCATTCATAATACATCAATTTTTCTAATATGTACATCTACAGGTTGACTGGAGATGACCTTGCATCTGATGAATACATCCAACCAAATCTCAAACTTGGATTCGATGCTAAGAGAGACAGGTATCTTATTGAACTACCCGTAGCGACTTTCATACTATAATGTCATTTACTGAATACTGAGTTTAGATGGAATGGATATGATCCTGCCACTTATCAAGAAGTCATTAAAGAACATGAGAAACAAGAGGAAGTTCGCAAGATCATAAAGGCTGAGAAGGTATGGCATTGGACATTGCGATCAGTACTCATATTTGCTTACAGCTTAAAGAGGAACAAGCTGCAGCTGCTGCAAAGGCTGCAGAAGAAGCTGTAGAAGAGGGAGAAGAAGGAGCAAATGAAGAGGAACATAAAGGTATGTATTCTTTATATCATATTCATTTAATTACATTGTTTGATATATGCATTGCAGAAGAACCTGTGGCCACAACGACGAATGTGGAAGAGGAGGACGAAGATATGTATGCAGAACATGCAGCCATGCTGTCTTCTGTTGATATGGACTCTCGTACCAGGATTACGGTAATTACGTTAAGAGCATGTGAAGAAATCCATAGAAAATTTGGAGCGGACAGTTTGAGATTTTTTCCCATCGGTTGGAGGTAGAAGTACAAATGCCAAATATTCTTCAATGATTACGCCTAACTTGGAAAATCTTTACTGTGAAATATTGGTAATCAGGTGCGAAATCTGCGTATTCGTGAAGACACTGCAAAGTATCTGTACAATCTGAATGAGAGTGCACCATACTACGATCCCAAATCTCGATCAATGAGGGAAAATCCGTTAGTGGGTATGTCATTTATGCATACTTTTGATTTTGCTACATTCTAGTGATATTTTTTATCGTAACATTTTCTGTTATAGGTGTTAAAGGGAAAGAAGCTCAAGCTGCCAAATTTTCGGGAGAGAATTTTGTCAGGTATACATTGTGCTACAAATTTGGTTCTTTGTTGTTTTCATGGTTATACGTATTCTTTAACAGATACACTGGTGAAGTGGCAGCAGCAAATGAAGCACAAGTATTCGCTTGGACAGCAAGATCACAGGTACGTAATGTGAAAAGAGGATGCAGTGATACATAATGTTGAGAACCAATCATAAGGACATTGCAGGGAATTGATGTGCATGCATTGGGTGAACCGACGAAGTTGGAACAACTACAGAAGGACTTCAAACATGAGAAAAAGGATGTGAAGGAAGAAACGAAGAAGGTACAACTGAATGAATCTTATATCATTCTACTAAAGAGAGAATAGTAGTCGAACTGTATCATTGTAGAAACTACTGGAGAAGTATGGAGGAGATGAACATTTGGAAGCCCCTCCCAAGGAACTTCTATTGGCACAGACTGAATCGTAAGACATTAACAGAACAATGAGATTAAAATAAAATGATTTGAGATACGTAGAATACTCTCGGCATGGAAAGATCATCAAGGGAGAAGAAAGACCGAAAATCAGAAGTCGATATGAAGAAGATGTGTAAGTTTATTCACTTATCTAAAATTGTAATCTATACAAATATCGTTCAGTTATCCCAACAATCACACTTCTATCTTTGGATCTTATTGGAAGAATGGCAACTGGGGATACAAGTATGACTATCATTTTTGTTTCGTTTATTGTTGAGTCAATGAAATTAGACGTTATTAATGGGAATGTATGTTGAGGTGCTGTCATTCATCCGTTCGTAACTCATATTGCATTGGAGAGAAAGGATTCGCAGTGAATGAAGAGATGGCTGCACTTCCCAAGATGGCAATGAAGAAGGACGAAGAGAAAGAGGAGGGTAGGTATCTAGTAGAGACCCCGAAACGCATATTTCTAACCTCCCTGATCTAGTCCGAGCGGTCGTCTTTCAACCTCATAGACAGCCGCTCGGACGAGAATAGGGAGGTTAGAAATATGCGTTTCGAGGTCTCTAGTATCTACTATGAAGAGATTGAAGAATACAATCACTCATTCAGTACAACCTGTATCCACAAATGAAGTCAAGATTGAAGAAGAGGAGAAAGAAGTGAAGACAGAGAAGAAGACGAAGGAATCATCATCTTCTTCATCTGAATCTGAGGAAGAGGAGGAGGAGGAAGATAATTCTGAAGCGGAAAGAGAGAAGAAGAAGGTATGCACATACTGACTCATAATTGTTGATAACTTTTGATGGTTTAACAAACGTAAAATTGCAGAAACGAGAAGAGGAGGAAGCTGTTGAAGAGAAGAGAAGACAAGAAAGAGATGAAAGGAAAAGGAGAAAGAGAAGGGAAAAGAGGAAGAGAAGAGCTGATAAGATGGGAGGAAAGAGAAAGAGGAAGAGGTATCAAACACTATCATGATCATTCGAGAATAATCATATTAAGGCGCAATTCAACATCCTCATCATCTGATTCTCATTCTGATTCTGATTCTGACAGTGACAAATCGTCATCAGATGATGATACAGAAGATGCTAAACTACAGAAAGCAGTGAAGAAGGCACAGAAGGAGGAAAGGAAACAGAAGAGAGAGGCCAAGAAGGTATGAATGAGTACAATGGCAGTTTGTTATAATGAGTATTGTAGGATGAACGTTCTCGCAAGTACAACTCGAACTATGAAATCAAGAAACCAACGGAGATTGAAATGGAGGCATATCAGATCACAACGGTAAGGAAATCACAATTGACGATTCTTTTCAAAATAAGATGATTCTGTATCTGAAATGAGTCCTTTAGGTCCATTCTGCTGATCCAATGGCTGCTTATATATCAGAACAACACAAAGAGAAAGAGACTAAGAAGAAATGAAGGCAACCGTCTTATTTCAGTCCATTCTTTTCATTGTTACCTGTATTTATCCTGAAGCACATAAACTCGAGTTATTCTCGAAGTTTCCGTTGATTGATGTATAATAAATGAGTCTGATAGTATTTGTTGTTACTTTCACATGAAATGTTTGCTATCATGATTACATACCTGCACTGGGACATGAATTGATGTATATGTGATCCAAATCAGATTGTTCTTATCGTGATAGTATATGAGAAGACAAGTGATGACGACACATAGTCTATCTGATGATGACTCCCCTGAAGTCTTCACTCCCTCCATTCCCTGTAGACTCCTTGAGTCTCTTATCTCATTGGATGAGATTATAAGTTCATTTGTTGTTCTTCCCCAATGGTCAGTTCATCATTCACTTCTATTCATTCAACACTCATTACAGTGTTCGTCCTTATCTTAAGATCATTGAGTATTTAGTACATGGAATACCATGGATAATCATTTCATTCCTCGCAGTTGTCATTGCTTATTCCTATAGGTAAGCATTGCAATGTGATTGAGTGAATGATTCCATTTCAGATGGAAAGAGGAAATCCAATACCAGTTACTCATCTTGTTCATAGGTTCGTGGTCCTTTCTGTGTCCAAATGCCATTTGCAGGTCTGATACTTGATTTGGCTGCCATTGGAATACTGAAGATTGTCATACAAAGGGAAAGACCACCAGGTAACATCGATGATCAGGTGAATGACTTCTATTGTGTCAGACCTATTATCTTTCCAATTGAAGATATTCGAAGCTCCAGTAGCTGATCGTTTCTCATTTCCTTCTGGTCATACTTCACGAGGTGCATTATTGGCTACCCTTGGGTAAGACGTTCTCCCCTTTCACAAAGATGAGTCTTCCCTTTCAGAATTCATTTCTGTCCTCCCTTCCTCATTCCTGTCTTCATTATCCTCGCTTTACTTGTTGCATATTCAAGAGTTGCAATGGGAAGACACTTTGTGGGTGACGTCATCGCAGGTACCGTATACCCCTTAACGGCTTCACTCCTCTTATTCTTTTAGGGTTGGCACTAGGAGTAGCATTGGCATTTGCTGTCTTGTGTCTGCCAAGAGTCGTTTCTCGATGGGTGAAAAGACTATTTGTGTGAGTCCTCGATGTTTCCATTTTCACACTAGTTATCCATTTCTTTCCAAATAGCATCATGAATATTTAACACAGACCTTGTAAATATTAACATACGGGCTTTACTAACATGTGTTGATTAGTTTTCTAGGTGATAATTATTTCCGAGGATTTAATAATATAATATTTAAATGTTTGCTTTACATTGTCATTTGAGCAAAACTCCAGGATTCTGAGAAGAGATATCTTCAAATTATAAATTTTTCTGTCGAACTTATGTTTAAAGCGTTTTCGTTTAAGCAATACACCTAAAGGGTTGAATTATTATTTGGTATGAATGTTTGACAAAGTAAAACTCAGGAATTGTCATTTAGGGTCGCGACATTTTGGATGTTTTTCCTTCTAGACGTCACATTGCGTAATAAAGTTCCAAAATATCGTATTCCAAAGTGCATTCACCTGCATTACTATGACGATCAATACATAATAGTAATACAGATTATCATATGAATTGTGAAGAGAATCACACGGATATGCCTGAATGATAGACAACAGTAAAACTATCCAATGCGCAGATTCCCTACGTATTCTTTCACATTTATTTTGTAGTTCAAATGATGTTTTACCTGAGTGGATGGCTGACTTTGAGTGGATGTTGTCGTGGAGACAATGTCTATCTGGAGGAACTATTGATTGAATGGACAATGAACATAGATAGTGGTGTCATCGTCTGTTCACATGTACAACTATTATCGGATACTTACCAAGAAGTCTCATCAGTAGTCTCAAAGCCTCAACATAATGAAAATGGCGTCAGCAAAAGGAATTTAGGCACGAAAATAGCAGACCTTGTGCAAGCTTGGTCATATTCCTATTATTTTTGTGCCTGCGTTGCACAATGAGGGAGGTGGCTATTAGGTAAAGTGTCGCTTTCGGGTAATCATTGACAGCCGCTGACCTCCTAGCAGTCTAACTTCATTCCAAGCGGTCGTCTCTGTGAAGTGAGACTAGAAAGAGAGTGGATGTAAAGGGGTTTGGCCATTAGTCTTCGTTAATTTGAAGTGTACAACTAAAACAATATCTAATATGTTATTACCAATAAAGAGTTCGCCCCCTCAGACAAGTGAACAAACGCGAGTTTGCATTGTGTTAATAAAGTCACTGACATAGGATTGTGCAATTTATGTATTTAGCTCATCGTCGAGTTTATATTATTATTCTTGCTTGCGGTACCTGCGGAATGCCCTTATTTCACCTTGTTTGAACGAGTAGGGATAATAGGATCTAGAAGATTGTCGAGCCTTTGTCTCGGAAAGTGTAATTTCTGTTAATAAAATCACGAGGCTACAAGAATATAATTGCACCGCCGGACTGTTTCAAATGCTTTCTCTCATCTTTTATCGAGGAAGTTACTGTGCTTTCTCTTTCAATATTCATAGAAGTGAAGATAACGATAATTGAGGAGATTGAGTCCCCTTCTATAGAATATTTGTCATATTCCAGTAAGATTTCATTGTGACAACTTTCGAATGCCGAAAGTTAATGCAATTATGAGAATCTGAACACATACATTCTGTAAGAATGAATGCACACTGTTGATATGACACAAAACCAAAAGATTAATCTCCAAAGGCTTTTTCATTAGTCACAAGTTAATCTTTTTCCATTACGGTATGTGAAGACGAGGAAGGTGGAAGACAAATGAGGGAGAATGGAAGAATGAGACAAGCAAATGGATACTTTTGTAGCAAATGGATTCCTTTGGTCGACTGTAAACAAAGAGTAATGTATTTGATTGAGAAGCCATTCAAGTTCATTCTATGTAATGGACCGTTCTTTCGCAGCGTTTCCGCGTTTCGGAAACGGTTTTGCTGGTTCTTTCGCTTGCGTTTCCGAAACAGCTGAAATTCTCGTTCAACTTTTT
>JACMIF010002171.1:0-14715 GCA_014805445.1 Diplogasteroides magnus | reverse complement strand
GCGGGCGAATCGACCAACTTCGAAAAAGCGCGCCGCGGCGCGTTATTGCGAAATAGGCTGGTGATGGTGGCAGCTAGTGAGGACTTGTGTGGGGAGTCTATGATAATTATGGACAATAGCTATTATCCGGATGCACGAAGTTAATCGATGTGAAAGAAGAATGGATCATTACTTATGTTCCAACCTAATACTTTGGTATCGACACACAAAGAATTAGATACCATGCTCCTCATTGACTTCTTCTTTCTCGTTATCCATTGCGGCAATGCAATCCATGTCGTACTTCACCCATTCGTCATGCCCTCCGTAGATCTAAAATACAACAGCCATGAATCTGTAGTAGAACGTCTACAAATCAGCCTCCAATATTTAAGAGCGCCGGCATTGAAAGAAATATTACGGTGTCCGGAAAGTCTTTAGACTTTTTCGATTTTTCGAAACATCTCGATGGGAACTGAGTTGTATTACTAAACAACTATTGCATAAATAGATCTCATGCCATAACTTCTTTCTATGTTGTCGAATATTCGATATTAGATATTCTAAAAATAGGTAATCATTTCCCGAGCAAACCAGCGTTGTTAGGACTCATGTCCGCAATCCATAAGAAAGTTATGGCCAAAAAGCCAAAAAATTTCGAAGCTTCCAATTCTGATCGAAGAGGCACAAATCTTGGCAGGACTGTAGAGTATCATAAAAGAAAATTTCTGGTGCCTAGATCATCACTTTGCACAAGTTCATTCAGAAGTTATAGCAAAAACTCGCATTTTCGTGAAACAAAAATCACATTTTTGGTAATAACTTCTGGATGAACTTGCGCAAAATGATGGTCTAGGCACCAAACATTTTCTTTTGTATACTCTAGAGTGTCGCTTTCGGACATTCATTCGGACATTGGTTGACTTGCAAAGCGGTCTTTCGGACTTTCATTCGGACTTCAGTTGCAGTCCGAATCGTTTACATTTATTCTTCATTGATGTCCGGACATTTGGCGGTTCATATTTTCGCAGCTTGCAGGCCCCTCCCCACTCATTCTCCCATTGTATCTTCTTAAGAACGGTGCATTTCAACGCGACACAGGCCGCGTCAAAGTCCGAATGAAAGTCCGAATGAAAGTCCGAATGAAACGAAATGTCCGAAAGGGAAAGTCCGGACATTGACCAGTCCGAAAGAAATGCAATGGGGGAAATGAAATGTTCGGATAATGTCCGAAAGCGACACTCTAGTATACTCTGCAGTCCTGCTAAGATTTGTGCCTCTCCGATCAAAATTGGAAGTTTCTTTTTTGGAAGAAATTCTTAGGTTTTTTGGCCATAACTCCCTTGCGGATTGAAGACATTAGCACTAACAATGCTAGTTCGTTCGGGAAATGATTAACTATTTGTAGAATATCCAATATAGAATATTCAACCACTTAGAAAAAAGATATGACATGAGATTTTTGAAAAAATCGAAAAAGTCCGGACACCCTAATATTTATCTCTATCGAACGATTCTTGATTACTGCGTCCAGTCGAGAAAAATGTAATACGAGTTTCTGATCAGATTCCTTTCGTCAATACCTTTCTAAGAACCACTTCAGCAGCGTCTTTCTTTCCTCTTCTGATGAGATATCGTGGAGTGTCATCCAGGAAGAGGAAACCAATCACTTGAATAAGAGCAGGAGCCAGTGCCACTGCGAACATCAATCTAGGTCATTCAGATGAGTTTCTGTATTGAAAGTCAGACCACAGGAGAAATAAAAACGATGCATTCAAACAAAATATGAAAATCTTCAGATCATTGTTTTCCTATATCTACAGAGATGTTGTTCAAACAAAAGCTTAAATACCTCCACGCCAAGTCGAGATCTCTCATATGAGCGAGTGAAGCTGCAACCGCATTTGCCAAGACGAATCCGAAAGTGATTAGGAACTGAAAATAACATTTTCACTGCAGGACATATATCAATTCGAAATATTACCGTATCTCACCTGATAAATCGTCACCAGCGTCCCTCGAATGTGCAGTGGAGCAGCTTCGGAAATGTACACGGGAATAACGGTTGAGGCAAAACCTGTGAATGAATCGAATGGGCTCCTGACACGAGAATAAGGTTACTGTACCAATGGCGAGACCCAAGATGGCCCTTCCTATCAGCAGGACAAACTTTGCAGGAGCTAGAGCGCAGACGATTGAGCCTTCAATGACATTGAAATTTAGCAAAGTAATGAAAAAGTGACACCTGTTGCGAAGACAATCGATGTTTTGATGATGACTGGACGACGTCCAAAACGATCTGCCAATGGACCTGAAGAGAATTCATTCAATATTTCAATGATCGCAAGTCCTTCAGAAGATATGAATCATGTTGTCCGGCTGTTACCATCAACACTAGGAATTCTAAAGCGATAAAAGTGCATTTCTCATTCTTCTAATTTCCGCTGAGCGGCTATGTCTTTGTTCAATAAACAGCAGATCCGCAGAGATTGGAAGAATGATGGATGAATGCAATATTTACCGTTTTAGAAACCTTTCCCAACGACATGTTTAATAAATTAAACATGTCGTTAAACATGTTGTCTTTTTACATTTTTTTGTTGCATTTTTACAGCCTACATATGAAGGCATGTTTTCTCATTTATATATTTTCTTTATAATGTCACCGGCCTGCCAGCAGAGAGGAAAAGATGGCAGCTCCCGGTGTGACGGCAACAATGATCTGTGTCCACATGTGAGTCATTCCAGGAAAGCTTACATCATAGAATAGCATCACTCTGCAAAAGCCTTGTCTTGTTGAGGGTTCAATCTCTGGAGTTATGGACAATGCTGGTCGCGCTTTACCAATCAACCACTGTGTGACCTCACCCTGACATGATTCCCGTATTGTAGCCGAAGAGAATGCCGCCAATGCACGCAGTTAGAGTCAGCATGAATGAGTAGAGAGTGAAAGGAGGGTTCTCTGGTGGTTTCTCAAATTCGAAAATAAGTATTAGCGCTATATGTTATGAGCATTGGCGGTTAGCATTCGAAATCAGTTATGATCAAGCAACCATATAACTTATGATTCACTGCTCCTATATACATAAAAATGTTATATAGACTCCGTGAAACATAACAGATTTCGCATACAAACTGCCAACCCTATCATGAATCGTACCTCAATTCTATTCTCAGAAATTGAAGCTTGACTTGACCCTTGTTCACTCTAGAAAGAATTCTATAAAAATTAGCCTATCTCAAAATATGAACTCACATTGTGTGCCTTCTTCGATAGTTCCCCCATGGCCAATGCATCTCCACTCAAGTCGATCGTCATTTCATCCACGGAACGGAGTGGAGAGAATTCCGAAAACATTTCAAAACGTTGACGAACACAAATAAAAGCCATGAGAAAATTGTAAAGCAAAGGGATGAATCACCCGAGAAAGCAGTAAGCAACAAGAAAAAGAAACAAAATACAGTTCCCTGATTTATTAGTGGTTTCATTGATGTCGCAACACTAACGAGAACAGTGGGTGATAGATAGGTGACACACTTGTGTCAACTATCACCGACAATTCTCCTCGAAAAGATGCCCAACGGGTTTTCGCCCACTACGTTCTTACTAATGCGCAATGATCCGTGAAGTGATACACTCAAGTACGGCCAACCTTGAACTTTTAATTTCTGATAAACGAACTTCTTGGCATGGTGCCAACTTCCTTGTTAGACAAAAAAAACACATAGAATACGAGAAGAAGCGTTTATCTCCCATTAGCATACAGTTTATTGAACAAACTTGAGGGGTGGAGGCCAGTCAATTTACAATAAGGTTTGTCCAATTCAAGCAACTGTAATGGCTATGAAGGGGATAAAAGTAGGCAACAGCTCAATTAGGGCAAATGAGCCCTATGGGTACTGTTAGAGGGGGACTATCTACATATTGTGTTCCAGAGAGGAATAAGTATTGGCACCGCCAATGACACTCGCAGTCGATCCCGTCTGCGTACTGGCACGGTCAAAGTCATCCGGCTTACGGAACTGCTCCTCGATCTGCAAAAACTCACGTCCAGCAAGGGATTCGAACCCGGGATGCTGTTTCCCATTGTCTAGAGCACTACCACTGATCCACCGCCTCAAAGTTCACCTCTTCGATGCTCAGACCGCGCGTCTCGGGCATGAAGAAGTAAAAGACGACGAGGCCGTTGCACGAGATTCCGGCGTAGAGGAAGAAAGCGCCTGAATTTGAATTTCGCGCCAAATATCGATTAAAAACAAACCGTTCTTTCCGATCGTTTCCGCCAGCGACAGGAAAGTCAGTGAAATGACGAGGTTGAACGTCCAGTTGGTGACCGTCTAAAGATCAAAGATCAAAAAATCTACTGACCGAGACAGAGACACAGGACGAGCGCGCCCAGAGTGGGTAGATCTCGGCGTTGTACACCCACGGAATCGCGCCGTATCCTGTCAAAAGAGATCATCAATCAGAGATCAATTACAAAGGTCAGAATCAAACTACATAAGATCTACGATCAAAGACCAAAATAGCAAATTGCTTACCGAACGCAAAGGCGAACAGGTAGATCAACATGACGATGATGGGGAATGAGGTGTAACTGAAAGATCAAAGTTCAAACTACAATATGAAAGATCAAACTACAAACCTTACTCTGTCTTGCAGACTTGATCGAATTTATATTCCTCCTTTCGGTCCTCTCCAGCCTGGCAGTTTCCGATTGGAGAATAGCCCGTAGCTGGAAGAATTTTTTAAATGACGATATTGCGGACCGCAACGCGTGACTAAGCGTTGCGGTTGGAGAGGGCGTACCGCTTGAAGATTTCGGCAGACAGTTGCCCACTTCATCTGTGCCATTCCTATGGCAGTAACCGCACGCCTGGAGCGTCACGCATGAGTCGCACGACCTTAAAATATTTGGCTCCCGATGGAAATTGGGCAATGGCAGCTCACGTTTGAAGATTGCAAAGCTCAAATTCTTTTACGGGAACGGATGCTCCAGCAGTCTCAGCGAGTGATGCCACTTTCATCGAGTTCTGAGTGGACATCTCATTAGGAAGTGTATACAGTAACCGAGTTTTCGTTGTGAAAGATAGCGAACTTCATGGTTACTGTACCTTATTGATGACAGTGAACGCGACACCCATCAGAAGCAACGAAAGGATGCAGCCAAAGCACGAGATGAGCAGAGTTGGACGGCTGAAAGGACCGACTTCTTGGCAGCCCAATGACGACTGCGTGGCAGCCCTTACCGTCCCATCTTTTCCATCGTCCACATGGGCATGAACGTACCGACTGCTTGCATTGCTGAATGAGTTTGTGTCTCGCCGCGAATGTCAGAGTACGGTAGAACTCTTGCTTACAAGCAATGCCGCATGCGATCCACAGCGTGGTGATGTTGTCTTCCACACCTGCACCCTTGATGATGAGACCAGTGTAGTACCTAAAGCGAATACTACCGTAACCCAAGAATTATTGTGTGATGACCCTACAGAAAGCCAAAATGCATGATTAGAGTTACAGTAACCGAGACAATCGTGGTGGGAATCCCCTACATGATGACGTTGATCGCTACGAATTGCTGGAACATCTGCATGGACGATCCTACGAGCATCGCGCGGCGTACACTCGGAGTACGGTAAGCGCGCAAGAGGATGCACGAGTTGCCTGTAATTCATCGTCGACCTCAACGAACAGAATCAGAACGCTCACCATAGGACTCCTTCCTCTCCTCTTCGGCAATATCCATAGCAGCGATGCATGCCATGTCGTAGATCACCCACTGTTCGTCGCCTCCGTAAATCTGGTGAGACATTTCAATATATTTCGTCATCCAACGGACGCGTCGCGGTCGCGCTGCGGCGATGACGAAATACCTTTCTCAAGACGCTCTCTGCATCCTGATCGTGTCCCTTTCTGACGAGATATCTGGGTGTGTCCTTGAGGAAGAAGAATCCGACCAATTGTGCGATGGTGGGAATCAGAGCAAACGCAAACATCAGTCTGAAAATTTATACTTCAAATTTCCCTCTCAACCGCAACGCGTGACGCGCCGCGTGAAACGTACCAAAGGTACCGTACCTATGGCGATTCCAATGATGGCGCGGCCCACGAGCAGAATGGGCAAATTCATGGCGATCGTCGTAACCACGGTGCCTGATTTGTTTGCAATTTCAAAGTTGAATATGGCGCCAAAAAATGTACCGAGGGCGAAAACAAAAGTGGTTCCAATGATGATTGGCTTGCGACCGAAACGATCAGCCGATGGACCTCGAGTTCAAACTACAAAGTGAAACACCAAACTACAAACCAGCAGCGATGCAAGAGATGGCTGCAAAGCCCGGAGTGATGGAGACAATGCCTTGCGTCCAGCCGTAGGTGATGTCAGGGAAGGTCACGTCGTAGAACAACATCACTCTGCAATGGGATCAAACTACACACTACACTGATCAAACTACAATGAGCAATCGGCCCCGAATTATGACATATCAGTACTAGAGTGTCGCTTTCGGACATTCATTCGGACATTGGTTGACTTGCAAAGCGGTCTTTCGGACTTTCATTCGGACTTCAGTTGCAGTCCGAATCGTTTACATTTATTCTTCATTGATGTCCGGACATTTGGCGGTTCATATTTTCGCAGCTTGCAGGCCCCTCCCCACTCATTCTCCCATTGTATCTTCTTAAGAACGGTGCATTTCAACGCGACACAGGCCGCGTCAAAGTCCGAATGAAAGTCCGAATGAAACGAAATGTCCGAAAGGGAAAGTCCGGACATTGACCAGTCCGAAAGAAATGCAATGGGGGAAATGAAATGTTCGGATAATGTCCGAAAGCGACACTCTAATCAGTACTGTCCGATCATGAGTAACTGATTTGCTACGGAGCGCCTGTCCCTTCGCCTAGCAAGAGCGGTCGTCGCGAAGACGATGTAAAATTGGCACTGTGCCAAGACTACCGTACTCACGCAGATATGATGCCGGTATTGTAGCCGAAGAGTATGCCTCCAATGCACGCGATGAGCGTCAGCATGTGAGAGTAGCGAGTGAAGGACGGCTTGTGGACAGGTTTCTGAAGGTTTTCCGGTCGGGACCGCTTTTGGCACTGTGCCAACTTACTGTAAGAGCTCTATTCATCGACTTTGCAGTAGAACGCCCCGTGCGTTCGGTCGAAGAAATTATGTTTTTGTTGTGTTCCTGAAAAGAATTCGATTGAGGTAACACGTAAGTTACAATAGTAAGTTGGAAGTAGTTTGGTTTGAAAACAAGTCAGTTACTCTAGTAAATGAAAAGTTCCTTACAGACACGGTGCCGGCGGGAGTTTGGTCCGGAGTGAAGGGCAGTTCGTCCTTCATTGTCAGAGCGAAAGAGGGGCGACCACTCGAAGCCGCGACAAGAACAATGAATGAGACAAGTTGTTTACGCTCACTCGAACATTTGAATTATTCAAATTGTTTCGCTCTTTTGCGCTGTGCAACGATGCTAATTAGATAACACACAAAGCACTTTATTGGCTTGGAAGTTTTCAAAAAGAAATAATTGCAGGTTTTCCAATTGGGACCACTCTTGGCGTTGAGCCAAGCTCGGCTTAGGCGTGGTAGTGGGGCTCGTAGTTTCCGTAGTGCTCGGGCTCGTAGTGGTTGCTGCCGTACTGCGAGTCGTGTCCCTTATTTCCCTTTCCTGAATCAGGAAGACCTTGGCACGATGCCAACATTCAAATTCTACCGTAGTATCCGGATGCGGCGTTTCCGTACTTGTCATCGTGTCCGTAGTAGCTGCCCTTGTGACCGTTCTGAATGAAAACATTTTGATCCCGAACGGAAAGTTACAATAATCCGGAATATCGATTGATTACATCTCCCTCCTCGTGGTGCTGCTTCTGGTGTCCGCCGTCCTTGTATCCGGATCCTATAAGGATACGGTAGTCATGTTTTCGTTGTGAGAGTCTCTACCGTAGTAATGTTCTCCTTCCTTGTGGTTGTCACCCTTGTCGGCGTGCTTGGCATCCATGTGGTGTCCCTGAATCATCAGCACTGATCAAGGAATCTTTGGCAAATTGCCAGTTATGGTCCTAAAGGGAAACGATACCGTACCTCCTCTCCGTACTTCTTGTTGTGCTGCTCATCAGTGTGGAACTCCTCTACGTGGTACTGAGGCTGCACGTAACGGTAGTCGAAGAATCCGAAGGTCTTGTGCTTGTGGTCTGAACGATTATTGATTGATTTCAAAAGTACACTATCGAACTTCTCCAGGCAGGAAACAGTATTGAATTCAAAGCTCACCCTTTCCGTACTTGTCGTATCCTCCAGCGTGCTTCGCCCCGCTGTCCTCGTGGTTCTCGTGTCCCTATGAGAGTTCGAATGTTACCGTAACCCGGAAGTGGTGGCGAGAGCCAGCAATTTTCTAATTCTCACCTTGGCTGCGTGCTTGTCCGACTTGTGGTCAGCGTCGTGGTGTGCCTTTTCGTGTCCTCCGTAGTAATGGCTGACAGTTGCTTACTTATTATTTTGAATTGTTGGAACAGTGCCAAATATGGTTCTAAGTGGAAGAGCTACAGTACCTGTCATGATCGCCCTCATGTCTACCATACTTGCTTGCTTGGTAGTCCGAGTCGTGCTTGCCTCCGTCGTGCTCGTATCCGTGCTTGTCGTTCTCCTTACCGTACCTGGAGGAGAGAATTCAATAGGTCAGACCATGTTCGGCGGGTCAATTTGAGCACGGAAGAGGTCTTACTGTGAGTAATCCTTTGCCAGGGCGAAGGCGACCAGGCAGGCGATGAGGGCAAGTCGGCAAATCATTACTGACTGAAATGAGAAATTGGAACGATGCCAAAAGAATGTTTGGCTCAATGCCAGGAGATGATACAAGAGAGGATAAGGCGTGAGGCTGATGTCTCCTGGGCGCTTCTCCTCGGTTATATACTCATGTCTGATGGCTGATCTCTTTTTGCCGCGCAGCCGCACGATTCAGCATTGTCCTGAGAGCGTAGAGAAAGTGGTAACAAAAGAGAAACCAGTGAGGGTAAGATATGAGAGAGTACGGGGAGTGAGTAGAGGGAAGAGAAGACAGAGATGGGGTCGACTCCGGCATTCCTGAGTTTCTTGTGCGATGCAATGCTATTCACTCCCAAGAATTCGGAAGAGAAAGCGACTTGATCATGCGTACAAGATTGTATTGCACGGCTATACATCAACTGCGCCGCGGACATTTGCGCCATGTTAGAGAACTTGACTATAAAATATCAGACAAACGCCTATTGAATAGTATTGATGGCGTAATTGTCATTGTCACATTTGCAGCTTCTTTCAATAGTGAATGGTGTTTCAAAAACGGTAGTAATGACAATTTCTCACCCTCTATTGTTCACTTGGAGCGGTAGTCTGCCGAGTGTTGAAACAATCGCTCTGCGGAGTTTAGACGAATGAGAAAAGCACTTTACTAACGCTTTTAAAAATTTAAAGTAATGGATTTTAAAGTATTGTGTGCCTCTCGATTTGTTCAAATTTTTGCACAAGATATGCTATATAATTATTGTGATGAGGTGCCATTAACGTTTCGTTCTGGTCCCAGACAATTCGTTCCACTTGGAAGCACATATTGAGAGAGCCAAGGCGACTAAAGTTCCCCTCATTAAACGGCATCTGACAATTAGTGATTCTAAATCGGTAAATGTCGTCATTCTAGAAAGGGAGAGACAACAGTGCTCCGTATAAGAATTACGATAAATTTACCGATTTGGGATCCCTAATGAGAATGGGACTAATCGCTTCTCGGAAGGGTCACGCTATTGTAAAAATTTATTATAGCATGGCCCACTAAGCATATGTTTTGTCTGCGGCAAACTTATGTGACCCCTTTACGACGCTGGAAAGCCATTTGTGTAAAGGGTAGTCTTGTATTTTTTCGTAGACACCATTCAGATCTCGTTTTCAGTTGTAGAGCATCAGTATTAGGGTTTCTAAATCGGTATTCAAATTCATTTCTGATTCTTCCATTCTCCGCAGAGCCGTTGTCTTTCGCTCGTAGAGACAACCGCTCCGCGGAGAATGGAAGAATCAGAAATGAATTTGAATACCGATTTAGAAACCCTAATCAGTATCAATTTCTTCGATTTTCTTCGTAGACACTCTTCACACTTGAATTGAAAGCAAGTATTTGCAGTCCACTTCGCTCCCCATTTCACTAATAGTGTGGTTGGCGCTGCCCTTATGGCTGTGTAGTAGGCGGTCAGCCGTTGTAACAGACGTGAGATTAAAAGAGACAGAGAGAAAGAGAAGATAGTCCAATTGGCAACTTCTCCCTTCCCCACTCTCTTTCCAGGCTTGCGCCCCACTAGGGTTTCTAAATCGGGAGTAGAGTACATTCGTCTGTTGTCTGATTCACGAGGAGCGGTTGTCTATTGCATGAATGAGACAACGCTCGTAGGGAAACAGACAACAGCCGAATGCACTCTACTCCCGATTTGGAAACTCAACGCCCCACAGTTGAACGCTTTCTTTGTTTGATGCGCAAAAGAATATTCTATGGTCGATTCATAGACACATGTTATTTCTGCTTGACTCACTATGGCGAACTTGCAGGCCCATAAACGGCCTTTGCATGGTGAACTCCTACACAGTTCTACAACCTCTTCAATGCTTGAACACGAAGTTTGGTATTTTATAGGGGTTCAAAAATTGTAAATTTGTCGTCATTCTTCTCCGGAGCGCGGTTGTCTCACTCCATGATTGACGACCGCGCGGCGGAGAAGAATGACGACAAATTTACAGTTTTTGAACCCATGGTATTTTAATTAAAGTATCGGTCATTATCACCATGCGAAGTAGAAGGCGAAATGATTCGATTTCAGATCAGAATTTGATGGAAGTGAAGCGTAGACAGGGCCAGGAACACACTCCACACACAGGCCTACATCAGGAGATCGCAAACGAAGACTTCGACAACTCCATGGGCGACGGAAACGTTTCCGAACGAGTGGAGAGATAGTGTTTTCTACATCTCTCTCTCTCTCTCAACGAAATGATCAACCTATTCACAGACACGTGAGTATATGAGTTTCCGTGCATATTTACCGATTATGTAATTGCAGGGTTCTCGGTCTCATACATTGATGAAATCGAGTAATGTGACGAACATGAATGGACGGGAAGATCTACTTATTCGGGCTATACGTAAGCTTGAGTTTCTTCTAGCTCTTGAAAAGAAAATAGTGCGTTGGGAAGAGGAAATTGATGAGGATGAAGAGACCACTCATAAGATTCGTTACGATACTTTGAAGTTCGTTATTCAATATGAGAGAATGAAATTTGCATTAGATGTTGATGAGTGTCTCGCTATTGTACAAAACATTTGCTCGCGTTATCCATTGCGTCCTCTAGAATCGTGTTTTGTATTCAGCCTTATTGTTCCTACTGATCTTCGCTCTATTTTTCACACTGTGACAATTGATACGCGCTCTATTGGTTCCATAGTCTGGGCACTTGAGACTCGTTCGCTAGGAACTTTGTTTAGTGCATCCACTAGGAAACGCGTTTCGCGATTTGATTCTGCCTATAGTAGTGGTGCGAAATTGGCAAAACTATCGTCACCCCTCCCCGCGGAGCAGTTGTCTATAGAAATGACACTTGAACAAGAGGAAGCTTTAATTGAAAGTACTATGATTTATGATGTTGGCAATGCGTCAGTAAACGTTTCGCTTGAGTAAGAGGAAAGATTGCTTAGTGAGGATGATTTTGCTATATTAAATTGGGATGGGAGGACTCGTCATGCCAATGCTAGGTATGGGGTTATGACTATTAGAGAACATTGTTTATTTCGGTTTCGCTGTATATTTTGTGCTTCTCCTATGTCCACTCGTCAGTAAACACAGTTTGTTAATGAAACGTCGTTCGATGAAGAAACACAGCACATTTAAATAAGTACAGAGTTACGTGATTCAAAAGATAGTTCAAATTGAAATGCTTGAAAATGAATGAACGACTAATGTTTGTTATTTGACATCCCATCTGAAATGTGGCCATGAATAATATTTTTTTATTAATAAAATATGTGAAACATATGTTAAGCCACTTGTGATGGTCAGAGAAATGACAGAATCGCGCGTGAAATTGGGAGTGGCAGTCGGTAAAAACGTAATGGGTATACATAACAGTTCAGTTAGGATGCACAACTAACAATATGCTACTGGAATGTATCATGCACTTGTTCGCTTGGGTGGAAGCTGTTCGTATGGAACACCTGGTGGATTGTTATCGTTAGGGTCTTGTGCGGTTTGAATTGGTTGGTTGATTTACATGGGATGGGACGATAGATGGTGCATTGGGAGAAGATATCTATCCTGGCTCCATGAGAGAAGTAGTAAACACTGTCTCTCCATTCGTTCGGAAACGTTCCGGTCGCCCGTGACGTTGTCAATGTCTTCGTTGGCGATCTTCTGTGTGTATTAGGGTATCCCGAAGGTAATTATAACTTTCGGCCTGCCCTTACGGCGTCTGCCCATTGTAACAGATGTGAGAGTGAGAGAGACAGAGAGAAAGAGACGTGCTTTGATTTACATTTGATCCTCCATTTTACACAGTTCTACAGTCACATCACCGTTTGAACGCGAAGGTTGGTACTATTCTTTGACAAATGCATCGGTCATTATCTCAGCGTGCCGCAAAAGCTTAATACTTCAATTTCAGATTCGAAATTGGAAACGTTACATCAGAAGAGAGGAATAAACCGTACATTATTATATTGTAATGAGAAGGTCTCACCCATCCCGCTTCAACAAGAAACGACGCTCTTATCGCCAAGAACCTCCTCGTGGAAAGAGACGGCAGAGTGTCATTCCGCGAAGCTATCGGAATCGAGTGCGTTTGGGCGGCCGAGGAGGAGAAAAAGAACCAGTACTCCTCCCCTCGTTCCACTCTGTGAAATCATTCCGTTTCTAAACAGGGAACCCTTGGGGCAGATAGGAGAAGCGTAGTTACAGAAGTTAGGATGAAAAGCCTATGAGGGGAGAGTTCATAGTGAAGAAAGAGGGCCGTCCCTAGCTAAGTCAGAAGTGTATTCTAACTTCGGACCGGTATATCCATAGGCTCAGATATGTACAAGAAGTGTTTATAGAGAGTTTCTGCTTTTATTTTACTATTGTTCGTTCGGGAATTGAGTAGGGCTTCACATAACTGCTTTCAACTTGACAAATCTGTACTTTCAATAGATTTCTAGGCCATGAATTCATTTCGCTTGAAACCTCGTTGAACTCTGATTTTAAATGCACAATTGAAACCCACGAATTGTGAACAATTGAATATCCATCCATTGACAGTTGTTGTTGTTGTAAAGCCTTCATCGTAAATGAGGCTATCGCATTCACCATCTCAAGAAGAGAGAGAGAGAAGGGAGGAGTGGGAAAGACATTGAATGAACTCCTTGCAACTCGCAGTTCATTCACTTTCACACAACTCACTTCCAACTTCTGTCGCCTATATCGACTTTTTAAGAATTCCTATAAAATTCACTCTGTTACAAAATGTAATTTCACTTGTGGATAGTGACCGAAGATCATCGTTTTATGAATGGGTAAGTTAAGTTCTATTATTATAGATCTGACCACTCATCACCGTATTCTAAGAAAGAAACAGTCAATATGTTTTTCATCGCTTTTCAGTCAATGACGGTCTTCACTTGCATGATCTGCTAAGGAAATGAAATGCTCACGATTGATATGGCTAAATCAGTCAGTTGTCACAAGGAACAAGCCAGATTCTTCACAAGTGGCTTCATTGAGGTATGCATTCTTCCCTACTCTTACCATCTGGGTAGGGAACTCATTGTGGAATTTCCAACCTCTCCAATCTTGTTTGAGCGGTCGCCTCTCATTTCAATAGACGACCGCTCCGACGAAATTGGGGAGGTTAAAAATTCCATTATGCGTTCCTTTCATACTGATAATGACTATCCTTCCTTATTTTCAGCGATCTATGAAATACCACACGGATAGGAGAGAATCCGCTGCGTCACAATAACATGTGTGGACACAAACGCCATTATGACTCCAATCTTCAGAGTGAGTGAAAGGACAAATTGTAAGAGAAGATTCCTAATATTCTAGGAAACAAGGAAAGCGTTCGAGGGAATCGGATAGATAACGATCTAGAGGAGTGAAACAGCAACAACCTTTGTACATTCATTCGATAGTGCAGCTCACATCGAGAGAAGTGATCCTTGCCGGCATAAAATAATTCTTTTCATCAACGTCTAACACATCTTCCACGGAAGGGACAGAAAGAGAGTCGCATTTGGTCGTCCTACGAAAAGAAAATTTATCTGTAAGATCTTCATCATACGACGGGTATTATAAATTCACGTAAACGCCTCGACGTGGTGTATTTTTATACAACTACCTAATGCCATCCTCTTATTCGTTTACAGTATACGGCATACTACAAGTGTGTAAAAGTCCATGTTACTCCGTTGTTTGCATCTTTTACTATGTTTATTCGCGAATGTATCAGGCATAAACATGGTGGAAACTATTCAGAATAATCACACTTTGCACTTGAGTCATGAACCCTTTGATCTGAGTGATAGCGTGTTGCAAACAAGTTTGATGTCTGCACAGCACACACGCACTCATAGTGTAAAAACTAGGGTGGGGTGATTCGAGCCTATAGCAAAACGACTTTTCATTTCGCATCTGCGTCTTTCCTTGCCCGGTCGTCTCTATAGCGCAAAGACGACAGCTCGGAATGA
>JACMIF010002170.1:0-19246 GCA_014805445.1 Diplogasteroides magnus | reverse complement strand
ACTCTGGAATATAATATGCAGTGATCATTGTTATTCAAGCACTGAGAAAAATTGCAGAACAAAACATAATTCGGTCGGGTAATTATGGCGCACCCTGTAAAATCTAGTCACTGGAGTTCCATGGCATCGTCCCTTACGAAGATCATTTCATGCAGTAGCTGAAACATATCTCCAACTTGAAAATCGATTAATTCAATTACTCGTACTCATTGCCCATTTTGAGATCAAACTCGTCACTGATTCATCGTCTTTCCTGTTTCCTTCTTGGCATTCAAAACATTGGACGTTTAAATAACTCGTTACATGTATTCTGAAAATTATACTTGAACTGTATCCTATGGCTGACGACAAGGTCTGTAAATGCAGGGTAAATTTGACTCATTCACAGAATTCACAAACATACCACTTGAATTTTGTCCTTATCTCGCCATTTGAGTTGAATATAAGTTTAACCTACTGGATATATTTCGTAGGAGCCGTGTTTTGCTGATTAAATCACGAAAGATTCCGAAAGACAAAAATTCGTAATATTCAAGAGTCCGCAGTGAGGATGGGTCGAGAAAACATTATTGCAATTCGTATAAGCGAACATTTTGGCAATAATAGATAGTATGATCCACAAAATCAATAAAACAAACATAAGCATCTATTATACAGCGCGCAATGAACATCAGATCAGGTAAATCCAATAATGGCGTATTCAATGCCCACGTTGAGATCAAATTCGTCACTGATTCACCCAATTTCTGATTCCCTACCATGAATTCAAAACATGGTCGTTCAAATGACTCGTTACACGAATTCCGGAAATTCAACTTGAACTTAATCAGACGACTAAATATCCGCAAATGCCGAGTATTACCGATTCACATACATCCAAGTTCACTCGCCGTTCGAGTTGAATATCAGTTTCACCTACTGGATATATGTGATAGGAGTCGTGTTTTTCTAATTACTCTCTTGGAAATTGGAGAAAAACAAAAATAGAAAGTACATGCCTTGGAAGTCAACGGCACTAATTGCATGCTGAAGTGACGAAATAAACGCCGATATTTGCTGACAAATGTGTCCATTTGTCACTGACTGTCCATGTCTGACTTGTCAGTCTAACACAGACGGACACTATCCATTTAACATTTGACACTGTCCAATGGCTCCACTCTTTGTAAACACTTTGCCCATTCATCACCCATTCTCATTCTCTCGGGAATCAAATGAACAGATAGTCGATCAAGGGCAAGAGTGCAAATGCGACCAGTCTGTTCTATGTTTCAAGAACAGCTGAAATAGAGTGCAGTATGCCTTGCCCAATCACATCAAGTTCCAGGGTGACTCAATTCCAATTCAAAGAAATGACATTCAAAACAGACCCAGGAGCATCTAAAATTGCTGAATAAGTTCCACACGTCTGACCACAGCAAAATGCATATCAACGGCGCCCCAAAGTCTCTCTCATTCTCTTTCCTATTTGCTTATTCGGTTTCGATTAGTCTTTTGTGAAGCACTCTCCATTTCCTCTTATCCATTATTTTTCGACTGTTTTAATGTTTTTCTAAACCATCAAGTCTCATTAGGATATCGTTGCTTCTCATAGAGAGGCCCTTTCTTACCAAAGCTGAAACATATATTCAACATTAATGTCGGGTAAAATTCAATTGTGGCGTTCTCAATTCCCACTTTGAGATCAAAGTCGTCACTGATTCATTCCTGTTCCCTTCCTGGCATTCAAAACATTGGACGTTCAACTGATTCATTACATGTATTTCGAAAAAGTCTATTTGAAGTTTATCCCACGACTGAAGAAAAGGTCTTACAAATATCGAGTATGACTGTTCATTCACTGTGTCCTCAAACATCAAACTTGAAATTACTCCCCTCCCCCAAGTTTATTCGCCCTTCGAATTGAATATAAGTTTCACCTACTGGGTATAGGTTGGGGGAGTCGTATTTTGCTAATCATTGTTCGGAATTGGTGGAAACTTAAAAAATTAAGCACACGGTGTGTATTGAAAGTTTACGGTGCTATGGACCTTTACGCCATAGCGATTGAATAGACTGCTTCATCAGCGGTTTGATGGTGCTCCTTTCACTAATTCGACGCAGATAGTCATGGCGCAGTCGTCTTTCACATTCTCCATCATCCAAAGTTCCATCTCGCAGTTGAATATAAGTTTCACTTACTGTATAAATGCACATAGGAGGCAATTTTTGGTAGTCTCCTAGCATCGTAGCGGAAAATATAGAATAAAGCAGAAACAATAATAAGACATTGCACATAATGTGTTGGATGTCTTTTTTACTCAATACCATCCTTTTCCTCTATCCCATAAGGTCAGTGTGCCTCGTAATTTCGAATCTTGCCTTTCGCGGTTCTAAAAGGCCATGAAAAACTCTGTTCGCTTCAATGACGTACGCCCGTACTTACTCATGCAAAAATCTGCCAGTGATGTCCGTAGGGTCTTACAGACAGCTTTGGGTGGGTTGATCAACATCTTGATATCTTGGAGTCCTCTTTGTCACGGAGAAGATTAAGATAGCAGTGGAATGTCAGTCGACACGAACACAATTGTTGTGGGTAGTAAATAGACAGAAATGGTGACTCTGCGATGATGGAGATTTCGATACCCGAAATGTTTTTTTCGCCCACTTATTGCTGGCCTTGTTCTTCGCTCAGCAACGCTTATGATCAGGCGAACTTAGATAAGTGATTTATCTATCCTTTTCGACTGTTTTAAATTCTATTTTTCTCAAGTCAAATGTCCAGGTACAACATGCTGACTACCCAAAGATAGGAACTTTTATTATGTTGTTGAAACATAAGTCCGACTTGAATGTCGGATAAATTGAATTGTGGCGTACTCAAAGCCCACTTTCAGCCCAAAATCGTCATTAATTCATCGTCTTTCCTGCTCCATTCGTGACATTCAAAACATCGGACTTTCTAAATCCGCATTGCGCGTATTCCGAAAATCCTACTTGAACTTTTTCCGACAGCTGAAGTAAATGTCCGCACAGGTGTTCACTGTTTTCTCAAACATACAACTTGAATTTTCCCCCATGTTCACTCGCCATTCGAGTTGAATATAAGTTTCACCTACTGGATAAATCTTGGAGGAGTCGTTTTTTCTATTCTCTTTCCGAAAAATGACTTAAAAATCAAGCACATGCATTGCTACGCATGCAAGACAACGGCCCTATGGACATTTTCGCCATAGCGATAAAGTACTTCATCGACTTCATCAGCGAGGGCACCTGTCCTTTTAATTAATTTGGCGCAAATGTCCATGGCGCAGTTGTCTCACATTCTCTTCATCGCCAAAGTTCCATCTGGCTGTTGAAGATAAGTTTCACTTACTGTATGAATGCACATAGGAGGCACCTTTTTGGTTGTCTCATGATTAGGTATAGAAAAATATTATAAAAACACATATTTAATTAGGCATTGCACCTAATATGCTGGATGTATTTCGTGGCTCTTTCCTTTTCCTATTGACCACCCAACTTACTAACAATCAAAACCGTCGATGTTCCTGATTTATTTTCATTCGTCAGTGTCAGCCAAACCTCGCTCCCATAACTACACTTCCATTATGATCCCGAATTCATCTTTTCAAATGTCAAAACTCATTCAATGTATTCTCAAACGTCCAACTTGAAATTTGTCCAATTCCCCCTAGTTTGATTTCCATTCGAATTTATTATCAGTTTCATCTAATGGATATGTGTTTGAAGAGTCATGTTTTGCTAAAAACCGTCCGTCAAAGAGTAAATTTTAAAAATCAAACACGCATTGATACTAGTGAAACTCAACAATGACAATTACGCCACAGCGATGAGTGGACGGCTAAGTCAGTAACATAATGGCACATCTGCTCATTTCACTAATGCGGCGCAAACGTCCCTGGTGCAGTTGTCTCTCATCTTCTTCATCATTCAAATTTCCATGTAACAGTTCAATATAAGTTTCACTTTTTGTATGAATACGTTTTTGGTGGACTCTGGATCAGTTGTGAAAAAATATTTGTCTGTTTAAACGAACACAATTGTCATGTGCAGTCGTCACAAATGGTGACTATTATTGTGGAAAACGAACTTGATATATTATTGTGGAAATCAGAATTGATAAATTCTATGCCTCCAGTTGCTTATCCGAATTTATTAAGGAGCCATGAATCATATCTGAATGTTTCTGTGATCATAAGATTTTCATCGATATTTCGGTTTGTACATGTTCAAATGTGTCCTAAATGATTTTAAAAACCAATTTCAATTGGTTTACATCAAAATAATTGGAAAAATGGCTCAAATTCGCACTTTCACAAAGGAGTTTAAATATGTTTCATGACCTCAATATATGGAAAATTACAGTTTGCGATCAGACTTTAGACACAATAATACCGAGTACACACACTCCATCTGACTGACGACTGTGCACTCTCAAATTTGCGTGCCATTTCGTCGTTTCTCTGACCATTATTCATGCTTTGAATAGGCTTCACGTTCAACATATAGAGGCTGACTTCCAATTCCGTTTACCACAATAATATCATATGATGGAACTTTAAAAACATGATATGTTATTGTCGCCCAATTATCGATGTAATTGTTCTTCGCTCACAAGGGAAGCGCACGCATCGGGGCCGAGCTTTCGGGAGAAAATTTCTAGAACGAGAAAAAAATTTCATAGGCTCGAAAATGTCAAAATTTGCTATGTTTGGGATTTTCTACCGCAAAAAGCAGGCTGCACTGAGGGACGTACATACCCGCAATGGAGAATGCTTAAGTAGTACATTGCACATGATTTTTACTAGACCTACTGGTTCAGGCAAAAAATTTGGAGAATTTTCAGAGAGAAAATCCCAAACATAGCATATTTGGTCAATTTCGAGACTTTTGACGCTTGTTTCTCGTTCTAGAAATTTTCTCCGCCAAAACTGAAACATGCTTTAGACATCTCTTCCCAAGGCCTATGACCTGTGAAAATTTCATCCCGAAAGCTCGGCCCCGATGCGTGCACTTCATCATCGTATTTTTTAAATATATTTTTCTTCTAAATCACAGGAACTAGAAGTCAATCGTGAAGATCCATAAATTAGCCTTTTCATGCAGTAGCTGAAACATATATGAGGCCGGTCGTGTAAGAGTCGACCATGTCTCGACAAAGGCTGATTTTTTTTTGTTTTAATTTTTTTCCGGCCTCATATTCAACTTGAACGTCGGGTAAATTCAATTGTAGCGTGCTCAATGTCCATTTTGAGATCAAAGTGGACATTATGCACACACTCTCATTCATCCCTGTTCCTTGCCTGACTTTCAAGACTTCGGACGTTCAAATAACTGGTTGAGCGTATAACGAAAATACCACATGTACTTTATTCGACGCCCGAAGACAAAGTCCACAAATGTCGAGTATGACTCATTCCCTGTGTTCAACATGGAATGTTTCCCCACCCCTCTTCACTCGCACTTGGAATTGAATATATGTTTCGCCCACTCTATATTGGTTGGAGGAACCGTGTTTTTCTAGTAACCTTCTGACAAGAGAGGAAAACCAAACACATGAATTGATGCGAATGAAAGACAACGGTGCTATGGATATTTACGCAACAACGATATCGTAGACGCCTTCATCAGCAATTATTTTATGGCGCATGGGTCACTATCACCATGGTGCGGTTGATATTCATCCTCTTCATCTATCCAAGCTCCATATGGCAGTTCAATATAAGTTTCGCATACTGCATGAATGCATATTGGAAGCACCTATTTGGTAATATTGTCTTATGTTGTCACTTATGTTTCATTTAGAAGCTCAAACGGTGAGCAATGCCTTTCCTCACAATTTCTGAGTGAATGACGGGTCAAATTTAACTTCAAAAAATCACTGAGATGTTTCAGCAACAATGTTGCTGACCTAAATCGCTAACTTCAGTGCTCTACCCGATTGTTTTTCATCATCTTTCATATCAGCTTCGTAGCAATCAAAACTGTCGATGCGGATGGTTTCTCTGTATTCTCCTTAATCTTAGTCTCACTCTATCCTTCTCTTTCATAAATTACTGCACTTCCTACTTTTCCCGAATTCATCTTCGTATTCCATTCATCTTATTCGCTGTCATGTCTTTTCCACCCTTTTCCATGGATACGGCGATAGAAACGACAGACGAAAATCTCCTTCTATTCTTTGCAGTTTGACGAGCCGGTCCGTTTTACTGATTCATCATTCTTTCCAGATTCCATGTTGACATTCAAAACGAACACACTTTGAAAGTCGCTGAATACCGACCACACGCCTAACAACAGCTCAGTGACTTCTGACTGTTTCTCTACGTGTCTCGCAAGCGCATCTAACCTGTGCCACGGAGTCGGAGTCTCACATTTACTTATTCAGTTTCCGTTTGTGTGGCCTCTCCATTTCCTCTTGAAACCCTCCATTAACCCAGTTTCTTCATTAATAATCTTTACAATGTGTATCGCTCTTTCACCAATTTGCATTGTTTTAGATTTGTAAGATGTTCAACGATAGCTTATGATCAGAGGTTCATTGAGTAATTTGTCTATTTTTTCGACTGTTTTAATAAATTTATGGTGAATGTGCAAGCCCCAATGTCATCATGGCGACCCAAACCCTTTCATGCAGTAGCTGAAACATATACTCAACTTGAACGTAGAGTGAATTCAAGTATTGCCCTTTCCATTTACTCTCAACCTCTCCCCATTGTCCCAGTTTCTTCATTATGATTGATTGATCAGCTGCCGAACGATCGTTTAGAACCAGATAAAGTTCGTCGAGGGATTTATCCATTTTTTTCAACTATTTCAATTGTCTTTCTACAACTTCTCTTCTGAAACATGATCGTGACAAGCAATAGATAGGCTCTTTCATGCAGTTGCTGAAACGTACATATGCCTGTCGAACATTAAATGTATCTTCCCCTCCCAGTTTTCTCACAATACGAATGGAATATAAGTTTCATCTGCTGGATGTATGTTGAAGGTGTCGTTTTTTGCTAATATATGTCCGAGATAAGGAAGAAAAAGACTTAAAAATCAAGCATCTACAGCGAGATGGATGAAAGAAAACGGCGCTATGGACATTAACGCCTCAACGATGAAGTAGACGACTTCATCAGCGACGTTATGGCCCTTTCATTAATTCGGCGCAAATATCCATGGTGCAGTCGTCTCTCATCCTCTTCATCAATTCCAGTTCCATCTACCAATTGAATATAAGTTTCACTTACTGTATGCACATTGGAGGCACTTTTTTGCTAGTATCCTTGTGTCGTAGCCGAAAATGTAGAATAAAGCAGTAACAATAATAAGAATTGTACATAATGTGCTGGATGTCTTTCTTTACTCAATCTCATGACTCCATCGCAAAAGGCCAGTGTGCCTCGTAATTTCGGATCTTGCCTTTTGCGGTTCCAAAAGACCACACGACCATAAAATACCATCAAAACACGTTGTTCTCTCAGCGACGTTCGCCCTTATTTATGCAAACGTAGGATAGTGACGTCCTTAGGCGGCTTACAGGGAGCTTTGGGAGGGTTGATCAACACCTTACTATCTTCGCTTCCTCTTTTTCTATACTTTATTAAGATTAGGTGATAGACCATCGGTCAGATCAGTCACGGAGAAGATTAAGATAACACCGGATTGTCAGTCTACACGAACACAATTGTCGTGTGAAGTCATCAGAAATGGTGACTCTCTTATGATGGAGATTTCAACACCCGAAATGTCTTTGCAATTATTGCTGGCCATGTTCTTCGCTCAGTAACGTTGATGCAACATAGTCGTCTTTTTAAATGTATTTTTCTTCTAACAATAAACCACAAGTACTGAAAGTGAATCGTGAAGAACCATAGATTAACCTTTTCATGCAGTAGCTGAAACATATGTATATCCAACTTGAATGCCGGTAAAATTCAATTATTGCGTACTCAATGCCCACTTTGAGATCATTGATTCATCGTATTTTCCGTTCCCTTCCTGGAATTCAAAACAACGGACATTCACATGACTCGTTCAGAAATGCCACAGTCACTCAATTTTCGCTGGCATTGTTCTTCGCTCAGCAACGCTTATGAACGATCGCTTATGGTAAAGCGAATTGCATCTTCTGCTTTATAAGTTAATTTTTTCTAAACCATGCCCTATGAATTGGGACGAAATCGTGACGACCCATGATAAGCCCTTTCATGCAGTGGCCGAAACATAAGTCCAACTTGATCGTCGGGTGAAATAAATTGCGGCATGCTAATGCTCACTTTGAGATCAAACTCGTCACTGATTTATCGTTTTTCCTGTTCCTTCTTGGAACTCAAAATATCGATATTCAAATAATTAATTGCACGAATCCGATAAAATCCTACGCTAACATTATCTCAAGAAGACAATGCCCGTGCTGGCGCCGAATGTCGGACTTCTCATCTTCCTCAAGGTAGCCAAGGTTCAGACACTCAATTCATCCTTTGTACTCCACTCTTTGGAGACACTGTGCCCATTCATCACCGATTCTCATTCTCACGCGAGTCAATTTTATAGATCGTTGATCAACTGCTCAGCGTAGCTCTTAGAGTACAACTCGGTGTGTTCATTGCGTGCATCTGTTTGTTTTGTGTTTCAAGATCAGCAGAAATAGAGTGCAATGTGCATTCTTACAATCTCTTCTTGTTTGGCGCGTTGACTCAATCCCAATCCAATGTTGTTTCATGTTCAGTAATCGTTCATTCCATTAATTTGCAAGTCAGTCTAATAATGACAGGCAAGCGAGCACTAGAAATGAGCATATTCGCCCAAATCGTTATAAAGACTTGTGTTCCACAACTATGGCGCATGGTGGAAATTCTCATCCCTCCGTATGTTCAGTATCGTGCCTATTTGATAATGTCATCTGACCGGCAGCCAGTTCACGCCTATTCATTTCAGCAGTGCAACCGGGTTAGCATGTCTGTGACGGATAAAACTGTTCGACAATTCATCGTCGTTTTCTTACAAACTGCCTTTATGTATGTTTCAAGCGCGGCCTTTTCAACCTTTTCTAATACTCGTTCCCTGTCTCTTTCTCATCGCAATAGTTTGGTACCGAAATAATGTAAAGTAGATAACTAACATTACGATCTGTTGTTAAAGTTTCAATTCTGCCCGTGAGTACGCTTTTCACATCTTCTTTTCACATCTGAAACATATGCCATGCATTAAACGTCGGTTAGATTCAATTGTGCAGTGCCCGATGCCCACTTTGAGATCTAATTTGTCATCTTTCCTGTTCCTATCCTTGCATTCAAAGCGTCGGACGTTCAAATTTACGTGTGTTTATTCCGAAAAATCCTCCATGAACATTATCCCACGGCTGAAGACAAGGTGCGATAATGTGTGGCATAGTCTCAATCATCCAAGTTGAAATGTTTCCACCTTCCAATGTCCATGGCACAATTCTGGGTTTGAGACTCTATACATCCTTTGTACTCCACTCTTTGGAGACACTTTGCACAATCAACACCCATTCTCTCTCATGAGCAAACTGAACAGCTAATTAATTGCTCAATTGCTCAACGTTGCTCATTGATCTTAAATCGAATTGCAATTGCAATCAACTGTCTGTTTTGTGCTTCAAGAACAGCTGAAATAGAGTACAATTTGCCTTCTTACAATTCAGTTTCATTCTACTCTGAGTCTTTCGTCGCGGGCGGTCGCCTCCCCATTCCTCCCACCCCTTCGTCTTGGAATGGAATCCTCCTCTAGAAAGGTCTAGCCAACCAAGAGGAGTATGGCCACATAAGGAACGTCTCGATCAAGGATGCAACACTCGGCCCGCTTTATTTGGAGGACTCGCTACAGATAAGAGAAACGACGGAATGTTTATGACTATTCGAAGACTGCCGTTGATCCCCAGAGCGTATGCTCTGACACGGATAATTTGGGAAAATTATTCTGTTTCGTGAAAATTTTAAAAAAATTGAAAATTCTGTTTCGATCGAAATTGGAAACAAAAACTGCATTGTGTTTGATTGATCAACTGCTGAATGATCGCTTGTGATCAGGCGAAATTCGTCAAGTGCCTTTACTGCATTTTTTTCTCTCAGCAATACAATACAATACAATATTTATCGGTGTCAGAGCATACGCTCTGGGGATCAAGGGCAGTCTTCTATTAGTCATAAGCATTCCGTCGCAATTCTTCTCTGTAGTGAGTCCTCCCAAGAAAATAGACCGAGTGTTGAATCCTTGATCGAGACGTTCCTTATTTAGCCATACTCCTCTTGGTTGGCTAGTCCATTCCAATCGCGACTACATGAAGGGAATATCTATCGGAAGTCGCGATTAAAGTACAGGCGGCTTGGTTTAGAAAAAAAATTAAAACAAAAATTTAAAAAAATTTACGCGCTTGTGAAAGGCCCGCCGTCCAAACAAAGCGTTAAAGCAACAATGATTTCATAAATGACGCGCGTGTAGACCAAAGTATAAACAATGTCTCGTCCTGACGTGATCTGGATACTTGACGGTGAATCAGTGACGAATTTGATCTCAAAATGTGTATTGAGGACACCACAAATGAATACAACAGACGTTCAAGTTGAACATATATTTCAGCTACGGTATGAAAGTGCCTATCTATGGGCCGTAATGCTTTCGTTTCGTTTTAGGGAAAAATAACCTTTAAAACCGTATACATTAGGTGCAATGTCATATTGGTTGTGCTTTAAGAGCTTAAGAAGATACCACCAAAAAGGTTTCTCCTATATGCATTCATACAGTAGGGGAAACATATTTTCAAATTGAGTGCCAGTCATTCTCACGGGCAAGTTGAATGTCTGAATTAACTCGCGCAAACGAGTATCCTCCGACCTCTGCGAACAATGTCACCCGGTTCTGTTTTGAATCAGTGACAAGTTTGATCTCACAGTTTTTTCGGTAGGGGGTTCGGTAGGGGGTTCGGTAGGGGGTTAGGTAGGGGGTTCCGTTGACATATGACATGTGTGGTGCGAAATGGTATGTACTTTAGAATAATCTCTCTTCTTTTCCAAGTATTCCGTTTTTCTTCAGTTTGCTCTTATTTTCATGCTGATTAATTCCTTTCACAGTCCTATTTCTATTTTCTTGATTTTACCAACATTTCTTTTTTGTTAGCTTGACGGCAAATTCACACGACACGTTTCCAGATTCTACAATTTGCCATATTCTGATTGTCACTATGTAGTCTTTTCGATCTTTTCTTTTTGCCATTCAAAAAGGGCGTTGATCAACACCTTAATATCGCTGTGTCCCCTTTTTCTAGTCTTTATCGGGATGATACCGTTTCAACCCACCCTCGATCAGATCAGACGGGGAAAGGGGGATTAAGATACCGTCGGGTTGTCAAATAGCCGACACGTAGACTTGTCGTGTTCAGCCTTATGAAATGGTGTCCCGCTTCCATCAATCAATTATGTTTCACTGATCGGTATATCTTGACACTTTTGATTTCCTCAACCATGGCCGTTCTCATACTCAAGCTGCCAATTGGCTACTACTAGGTTCAGACCAGGGTGCGACTTATGGACCGTTTTTCGTTCTTACGCACCGGTGAGTCATTCGCTTTTTCTCATCATAGACGATCGTTCGAATGAGAGCACAGAGAACAGTCAGTCCAAAGTCTTTCCCTAGTTCAGACACTCAATTCACGCTTTGTACTCCACTCTTTGGAGACACTTTGCCCATTCATCATCCATTCTCATTCTCAAGCGTCAATTGAGCTCGACACGCATTGCAATTGCAACTAATTCTCTGTTATATGCTTCAATAATAGCTGAAATAGAGTTCAATGCGTCTTCTCACTATTTCAACTGGCTATGTATTGACACAATCCTTAATCCAAAAGTGTTTCATGTTCACCCATTCAACTCACTCGCAACACGCGCAATCACAGACAAGAGAGTACCATTACTCGTTATTCATGAGCTTTGCGCCCAAGAAAGACACATTTGATTAGAAATTGCGTATCTTTTCCACGGCTTTGGCGCAAATGGGGGCAGTAGTCATCTGACCGTATGTTAATTCTCTTGCCGATTAGGTGCTATCTAACCGGCGGCCTAATCACGCCTATTCACTAAACTCAGTAGCGCAACGTGTCAGTGACAGGGAAGAACTCTGCGAAGATCTATCGTCCTTTTCGCACCAACTGCCTTTATGTTTCCAGCGCGGCTGAAATAGGGTACGGCGCCCATTTCTCAGTGTTCGTTCCATTGCTGCCCTACGCATATTTTTTAGTATTGAAGCATAATGGTGCAGTTTCAATTCATCACGTATGTAGACTTTTCACACATCTGTTTAACCGCTGTTAACAAACATTTTCGGATGAAGTATAAGAACGCTATGGACTTTGCGCCTCAATGGTGCAATGGGGGCTCTGACACAGTGAAAACAACAACGATGACGTGTCCATTTCACAATTATGTCACAAATATTCATGGCGACGCTGTATATCACCCGCTTATTCATCCTCTGCACACACATTTCACCACGTTTCCCTCCCTTTTCCCCTCATTTCTCGCAGTTGCACAATCGTCGCGCTCATGAAAGACTCATTTCGAGAATTCTTGCTGAAACTCCTCCCTTATTCATCTTTCCGCTGCAAGTCTAATAACTCTCGATGCTCCTACATAGACGCTGAATTATTCACTTGCGCTCTAGTTTGGTTAGGAGGGAGAAGCACGGCCGCAACACACCTTATCTCAGCCGTCAACCTGATTTTCCAGGTTTTCTATATTCCATTCTTTCACGTGTGGTCTTGTTTCCGCATCTCTGCCAAGTTCTGTTCTGAACACCTCGCATTTTGTGCTAATCTCGATCAACAATACTTTTTCGCTGCAAAGTAGTCGTTTGCGGAACGCAGTGGACTGTCTTCTGGAGCTCCTTAGATCTCAAAGTCTGTCAACAAACACTTCTTTCATTTGTTTGTTGTTGTTCACTCTGTGTATTTACACCATCCACAAAGCCCATTCACTGCATGGCGTCCACGTGTCAGCACATTTCAATGCTTTCTTGACGGCTCAGGATAGCAGCGCGTACGAAAAAGTATGTTTCACTCAATAGATAAATAGTCTGTCGTTATTGCTCGGGCAGTTACAGCTTAGCTCAGTAGCTACCAAACAAAAATAATTAATAACAATACTCACCAATTCATTAAGAACTTATCGTGTCTTTCATCACCACGGAAAATTTCAATCTATGTATTCATTCTGATCCGTTGAATGATGTATTGCATCCCTTCACTGCTTATTCATTCAAGAATAACCATGTTCATATTCTCATCCATTTTCGTAACTAGACAACACACATCGAAACACCTTTACCCTCTTGTCCTTTTGAATTGTTTGAACTAGATTTTTGTGAAATATCAGTTATTTTGAGTCTATGAGTCATCTGCGCTAATTTCGAACAACTGATCAGGTGTCTGTCTCCTCATTGTAAGTAACAAACAGCTTCCACATCGACCTAAATTCTTCTTGACTGTTGTTAGGCTTCTGTTGCGAAATATCCCCCCCCAAAGGACGCAGTGACTCATACTCTTGTTAATTTCGGCCTCTTCTTCCCACAGGTCCCGTGTCTAGTCATTCTCCATGCCTATGCATTCAGTGCTCAGACAATTCTTTCATATTGCTCCACTGTCTTCTGAGCTCATTCCATCGTTAGAATTCACATAACCATTTCCTCTTCCCATTCCATTTAATTTTTGCCTTGGGCCTTTCCCTTTGTGCAAATAGCAAATATACAAACAAGTGTAGATCTCGAATCATTTGTGCCTTCAACACCAGTAAGCTTCCCGATTAATATTTACAGTTATGTTTCATGGGTAGCTCTAATAGCGTGCAATGACTTTCCTTGCAATATCATCCAGAGTTCACAAGTATAATCACAACAAAAACACTGTAATCTTTCAACAATATACTCCCCTTGCCACTTTGTTCAAAGCACGTGACGTCTGAACAAGGATAATCACAAGTGAATGTACTTGGTGACTCGTTTCACTTGTGTTAAACTAAGACATCGCTGCACATGTTTCACTACACATTTGTGATTTCTTCACCATAGCGACCCATATGTATGAAAATAATTATTTTGTTCATCGTTCACATTAACTAAAGAATTTTCGTAGACTCTCGGTACTCATCATTTCTCACTTCCTTACGATCACGAATTCATCTTCGTATCCCATTCATCTTATTCGCTGTCATGTCTTTTGCATCCACTGCCATGGATACGGCGTTAGAAACGGCAGGCGAAAATGTTCCTCTATCCTTTGCCGTCTGTCGAGCCTTTGATATTTACTGGAGACTTCAAATGGGATAGCGGGATGTATTCCGTTTTTCCAACTCTTTTTCGATATATCTGATAGACAACCGCAATGAGTTTGAGAAAAGGAGTGCAGTTCGCGATCCGATTTGAGGTGTCTAATATTAACCTATTCATTCTGTTTCTAAAATCCTTGGTAACATTAAAAAACCTTCCAGATTGAAAATTGCTGATAAAATACCGACCAAATGTCAACCAGTGAAACGCATCAACGATGCCCCCGTGTCTCTCTTTATTTCTCGTATTTGTTTATTCAGTTGCCGCTCCATTTCCTCTCGAATCCTCTCGCCCTCTCCATTTCCTCTCGAAACTCACCCATTGTCTAAGTGTCTCCATTGTGTTTGATTTATCAGCTGCTGAACTGTTTTTTATGGTCAGAGGAAGTTCATCGAGTGATTTGTCTATTTTTTCGACTGTTGTTTATTATATTTAACCGTGAATTCCCAAGGCCCATTGACATCATGGCGACCCAAACCCTTTTATGCAGTAGCTGAAACATATGCCCAACTCGAATGTCGGGTAAATTCAATTGTGGCGTGCTCAATGCCCAGTTTGAGATCAAACTCGTCACTGATTCATCGTCTTTCCTGTTCCTTTCCTGGCATTCAAAACAGATAGGGAACAATTCTCGAAAAGTAGGATGACTCGTTTTAGTCAACACAAACATTCAAACTGTGAATGAGTGCCATTCAAGTTCAATATGTTTCACTTACTGTATGAATGTGCGAAGGAGGCTCATTTTCGGTTTCTTTGGCAATTGGGTTTGAGAATACATGAAGAAAAAAACATTTTAAAAATTGCACTTATTCCCAATGCGTTGAATGTCTTTCATTCTTCCATTCCTTTCCTCCATCCCATAACGTCCTTATGCTCCCCGTTTACGTTGTCGTTGCTCATTCACACGGGGCGCAATCGTTATTTACGCCATGTAAAAATTTGCCGCTTGGATGTTGAGTCATCCTTCCATTTCATTTCATTCTCAAAGAATAACATTCCAGTTTGGGCGAAAGACAAGAGCGCCATGGGCATTTAAAAATTGTGAACTAGTGGTGAAATAGCTGATGTGCCATCAGTTCGCGGCTCTATTGTGTCTCACAGCCGTCTTTGTATAGCCAGATGATATCCGCACAGTCTCGATTCTTCTTTGCAATAGGAACATATTTATCTTCTCAGATCTGCTCGCTCTCTGGATGTGCTTCATGTTTCGTGGAAGTGTGACGAACACTCAGAAGATAGGAATATTTTTTTTGGAAAAAAAGTTCGCATTATCTACCCATGTTCACTGGACTAGAATTGGCATATTAACTGCTTTATGAGTTATGTTTCAAGAATACTTTATATTTGTAGATCTAGATACCCCTTTGAAACACAACCCACAAAGTAGTCAAACTGTTAAGCATAGGTAGTAGTTGAGATGTCTTGATGCTCTTCTGTTTACTTCTAGTGATAATTTCATCGACAGTTTCGCACGCGATTTGCAGTGCGCAAACTATGCCTGGTATTTACCGAGACTAAACAACTAGGGAGACAAAAGATTATAAAGATCTGATAAAGAAGATAAGAAGATAACAAAGGGAAAAGAATAATCTTCGAATTTCGGACAAACGTTCACTCATTTTTCCCGATTATTTATCACGATAAATCAGATTGATATTGGTATAATAGAAATAAATAGCACAAATATTCAGTCCATTAGTTGTTTCTTTGGTCAAATCTTATCGCATATGGATATCTTTTTCTATCTCCTCTTATCTCTCTCGATCTTTCTATCCCTTCTGTATCTTTTGTATCTCAACTTCCCTCATTTCTCTGTGAATACTCTCTATAATGTCATACTTTCTCATTCCTTCCATCTCATCCTCCAACTGTTCTTGTCTCATCTTCTCACGAACGTCCCGCGTGCAAAATATTTGCGCATTGCACAACCAGGTGCAAATATGTTTCAGAACGCCCTCATTTGCAAGTGATGTGCGGTTGTTTCAATTCTTACCACATAGCTAACTCAACAAATTTGAAATGTTCCCAACTTCTATTTTCACTTTTGTCTTGTCTAGTGTGTTACGCTCGTTTAATTGCTCCTTCCGCGTCTTCCCATTATGTTCATGACTTGAATATTTAATATTGTGTAATTCTTTAGAACGTCCTAGTGTACTTCTGTCACTTCTCCTTGCAGCTAAAATACAAGTTTTTCCGTGAAGTCGTCCCAAAGCACAGCGGGATTTGGCCTATTGACAAAACTCTGACAAGTCTCATCATAAAAAATCTAAATTGTCGTTTTATGCTGTGATCTCTCAGCTTTTTTCAGTCAGTAGACCTAGAAACATGTGTGTTTCATTCATCTCTTTGCCCTTTGACTCGACATCCTCAAGAATTTCTCCGGAATTTTACACAAATCCTGGCTATTCTCATCTCTGAAACCACGAGAAGCGCTTTCTTCACTACGGACATCACAGTTTTTCCCTCTATGAAACGTGTAAAGTTCTCTGCTCCGGGGACATTTGTAAACAGTCGGGTCTGATTTCAGCCGTGGAAAAAGTATGTGTTTCAAAGGCTATAAATAGCTGAGACCAGCAGGGCAATAACAATATGAATGACTCCGACGCTACTAGACAATAGAAAGACCAACATGCAACTATTCTTGCAGACTATCCGAGACAATCTGGATAAATAACGATGACAATGTCATCTCTCTGTCTATCTTTGAAAAGCTGTCAACATCGCTTATTCAATATCATGCGTTGATTTTCCCGTTCTCGTGTAAATCCTCCCATTTCTTGTTCCCTTGACTCTAGTCTCTTTTTCTCTGTAATCTCTATAATCCCACATCATCTCATCCCTCCATCCTCTTCCCCAATCACTTGGGTGCATGCACAAATTCCGATCATCTTCCACAGCTGTCATCTGTACCCGAGTCGCTATTTAGAGACCCGAACTCTGAGATCTTGGGTTGGGGCCATGTGGTCAGCGCCACAAGATTTGTTCTTCTCTATACTTTTGGTGCTCCTCTCATATAAACCACTTACCTTTCGTACAGAAAAGAATGAAGAACTCGTATGAATATTCCAGTGAAAGATGTCATTTTAAAGATTTTTCCCTTCGACTTTTCCTTCTTGTCAGCGTTGCGGCAAATTTCCAATTACGCTTGTAACGGTGCGCCCAGTGCCACCGACGTTTGGTATTGCTAGGAATCAAGCCACCTTGAATTGATGTGTGAAAACACGATGTTCTCTCCATGGCGTTCGGCCGTACTTATGTAATAATCAGCCGGTGACTTCCGAAAGGGCTTACAGGGAGTTTTGGGTGGGTTAATCAACACCTTGCTATCTTTGCGTCCTCTTTTTCTAGTCTTTATCGGGATAAGACCGTTTCAACCACCCTCGATCAGATCAGTCAGCGGAGGAGGATTAAGATACAGTCGGGTTCTTAGTAGACATGTACACACTTGTCGTGTGAAGCCGTCTGAAGTGGTGTCCTTCCATAAAGTCATCAAGCTTCAGACTATGGTTGGAAGTTTGAGTTCGAAATCAATTGTGTTTCACTTATCGGAATATCTTGACAGTTATTGGTTTCCTCAAACAGAACCGTTCTCGTACTAAAGCTGCCAACGATAGTTCAGACTAGGGAGCGAATTATGTACCGTTTTTCGTTCGTACGCACCTGTGAGTCATTCGCTCTCGCTCATCATAGACGACCGTTCGAATGAGAGCACAGACAAGAGTCAGTCAAAATGTCGTTCCATAGTTCTTCAGACACTCCATTCACCCTTTGTACTCCACTCGTTGGAGACACTTTGCCCATTCATCATCCATTCTCACTCGAGTCCACTGTGCTCAAATTACATTGCAACTGCAACGAAATGTCTGTTATATGTTTCAATAATAGCTGAAATAGAGTCCAATGCGTATTCTCACAATTTCACCTCGCTCATATTATTAATTGACGCAACCCTCAATCCAAAACTGTTTCATGTTCATCCATTCCACTCACTCGCAACACGCGCAATCACAGACAAGAGAGTACCATTACTCGTTATTCATGAGCTTTGCGCCCAAGAAAGAGACATTTGATTAGAAATTGTGCAGCTTTTCCACGGCTTTGGCGCAAATGGGGGCAGTAGTCCGTATGCTCAGTCTCTTGCCGATTAGGTGCTATCTGACCGGCGGCCAAATCACGCCTATTCACTAAACTCTGTAGCGCAACGTGTCAGTGACAGGGAAGAACTCTTCGAAGATCTATCGTCGTTTTCGCACCAACTGCCTTTATGTTTCCAGCGCGGCTGAAATAGGGTACGGCGCCCATTTCTCAGTGTTCGTTCTATATTTCCCAACGCGTAATTTTAGTATCGAAGAATAATTCAGTTTCAATATGTACACTTTTCACACATCTGTTTAGCCGCTGTTAACAAATTGTTTCGGATGAAGTACAAGAACGCCATGGACATTTGCGACTAAATGGTGCAATGGGAGCACTGGCACCGTGCAAACAACAACGATGACGTGTCCATTTCACAATTATGTCACAAATATCCATGGGCGACGGTGTATATCACCCGATTATTCACCATCTGTGCACACACATTTCAACACGTTTCCCTCTCTTTTTCTGTCATTTCTCGCAGTTGCACAATCGTCGTTCTCATAAAATTCTTGCTGAAACTCATCTCGTATTCGTCATTCCGCTGCAAAAGTATTTAATAACCCTCGCAACTCTCCTTCATCGAGGTTGAATTATTCATCTATTTCTCATAGAGTTGCACTAACAATGGAATGGTCAGGACCGGGTCCGAGGTTTTTGATCCTAATATGTGTCGTTCGAGTGCCCTTGACGAGTGAACATAAAAACTACCTTTACTTTTACCTAAACGATATCCTATAACAGAATTTCCAGGTAATAAGTGACCATCACC
>JACMIF010002169.1:0-19247 GCA_014805445.1 Diplogasteroides magnus | reverse complement strand
TTTTGAAAGCGACTCGTGGGTTCATTCAACTCGAACTCCTTCGGGTAGTGACAGACACATGGACTCTAGCGCCACATTGCTGCAATAGAGACATTGGCCATGATGGTTCATGTATTCCGCTATTATGGCGCAAATATCCTCTCCACCTCGGTAGACTCTCTATTCCTCGGCAGTACTTCTTAGTGGCTGAAACCTCACGAGGGGATTGCATTTACGCGACTGGCGTCCGTTACGAGATTTCACGCTTTCGTTGAGTCGTCCAGCCATTCTCTACTAGTCTTCCTCTTCCTTTCTTCTTCTTCTCTTCTTCTTCTCCAAGTATAACACTCTTCCTTAATTTACTGACTCCAATTTATCATTTACCATAGGGATTTGAGCTAATTTCCCAGAAATGTATGCAACATTTCTCATGTCAGACAGTTTTCTTTCTGAAAACCTCAATCTCGTTTATTATTGACTTCTCAGATGTTCGGCAGCTCAACCGTTTTCATCACAAAATCGTTGAAATGTATACTCTCGTCTTTGAGGATGAGCCATTCTCCCTTCCTTTTCTTACTTTACTGGACGATGACTGTTTGTTTAGGTTTCAACCTCTCTCCGATTACCTCGCCAACGCAACTTTTCTGCCTTTGATAGCTGTGTGGGTTATGCAACAGACAATAGATTTATTCTATTCATGACCCTTTCTGTAGTCTTCTTCAAATTTTTCTTTCAAATGTAATAGCAAATATAATGCCTATAGTTTTCTTATACTTTATATTGTATAATAGCAAATATAATGCCTATAGTTTTCTTATACTTTATCTTGCATTTAATTTCTCGATTTTTTTGTTTCCATTTATCACACTTCCTTCATCAAAAGGTTTTCTGACAAATGACCCCTTGCGCATGTTGACATGTTGACGACATCTTTTGCACACATTTCCCCTCGGGACTAGTGGACTTGTCGAGTTGTCCGATGATGGATTTCTCTTCTCCATCGCACATGCGCCGGGTTCCAAATGGATGATAACCGTGTCGAGACGCAATTTTCCCGTTCGTTCGTGCGTTCTCCTTAGGACGAGGGGAATTCCATGGAATTGCTAGTGCTGAGAGACAAACACTCGGATGAGAGGAATGGGAGAAATTGGGTGGATTGAAGTGAGAGAGGGACGCTCCCAGGCATTGCTGCGCAGCTTTGAGAGGGAAAGGAAGAGGATGGGGCGGCTCTTGAAAAATGAGCCTGCGATGTCCCCAACAAATTCCTACTCTCTATATAGCTGCATTCTTCTTTCATTCATTCACTAATATCTGGTCCACAATAGAGAATGGAATTACTTGGGTTGCTTGCGACCCTACCGATATCGGGTTAAAGAAGTTCCCACGGCATTACTCTACTATTTTGTTCCCCGAGGAGTCAGTAGTTGAGACTGGTCACTCTATTTTCTCGCTTACGAAACCTCATCTTTCATGCATCTTTGTGTCTTTTCACATGCCGAGTCGTGTATACTTATTGGTCACTTTAGTTCAGTCCTCATAATTTGATAAGCGATTATCCATTTGTACCAACAAGCTGTACTGATGCAAGAAGTATTTTACATGTATGTTTCAAAAGAACAATTAAGCTCCACTCTCGGTGCAATCATTGCAAAGCGTTTCAAAAACGTCGAAGATTCTACTGCGGACATAGTACTCATTTGAGAGTCATGTTAATTCCGGATTCACTTGAGCCTATCCGACTCCTAGTCATATGAGCTCATTTCCATTGCCCTTGGCGGCAATAAATTCCCCTATCAATTCTTCTACGAGAGAAAGACGATCACTCATGAGAGAAGAATGAATGGAGAGTGAGTTGATTATCTTCTTCTTCTCTCATCCCTCATGGGACCCATACAACACTCTTCAACTCGCGTGCAAGCGGCTTTTTATATGCTTTGCTGCTGGTTTGCACAATTCCTTCGCTAACTGAAAGAAATTTTCACTTCCTGAGCCGTTGCTCATCTTGATCGAATTACGTTTCACAATGCGTCCAAAATCCTAACTCTCATCATCTCGATCAAGTATGTTTCACAAGCTCTTCATAGGTCTAGGAAGAGAATTGCCGGTTATTCTGTGCTGTTACTTATTCCTATGTTATAAAATTAATATCAATCATGCAGGTATTTTTTTGCGCTTAATATTGAATTAACCCTTATTTGAATACTCTTCCATTATGTCATCACCTCGAGACAACCGTCCGTGGGAGAGAATGGAAGGGACAAATGAGTGGCTATTCACTGAGTAGATGTTGTGCCTTGGGGAGTCCGCTAATGACACTTACTCCAATGGAGAATGAATGAATGAAGAGAGAGGGGCCAATTTGTTCTCACTCTCTCAACACAGACCATCTCATCTCTCATCACTAATTTCCACTAGGAAGTCGCTCTGTTAAATGACAAGTTCTCCCGGAGATAGCCGCTCGTGAACCAGATTTCATCATCCCAAACTATATTATCATGTTCACAATGTCATCAAAATGATATTTTCTTACATTTTTTTCAAATTCATCTAAGTTTCATGACTTATTCTTATACCAGAATCATGGAAACGAATGATTGCATCGTGACTTATAGTGCTGAAAATACAATCAACTCCCTAAGTTCATCTGACCCCACACCTTCTGTGGTAGTGATTTATTCACGACTTGTGACGACCAATGAATGCGTGGCTAGCGAGTCCGGAAAGTGATTTCTCGGGTGAAGGACATGTGCGCCGTGGATATTTACGCCATAATGATGAAATAAACAGTTGCACCCTGAAAATTACGAGGACGGTGGCGCATCTGTCCATTTCACCATTATGCCTCAAATGTCAATTGCGCACTTGCCCTTCACCCAATGTCTTCCGTTCTGGATTTGACCGCTTGACTTTAGCCCCTTTGGGGAAAGAGCGGACAAGAGACATAGTGTCCCTTCATTCGTCCTTTGAAGCGTGAGAAAGCAGAAATGAGGAAGAGGTCATTCTATGGGGAAGGGGCCACCCGTGGTCACTTCGTCCCTTTCTTCTCTTCTTTCTTCGCTATTCGACCTCACTTCTTACTCACTTCTTATTTATTTCATCCTTATTTAGTAACGAGGAATCAAGACCATTAATCTTTTTATATTTTCCGTTATTTTGAAACATTCTTGAAACTCATTTGCCCTGATATGTTATTATTTACATGAGAAAACCACACCGACTTTGTGAAATCCCGTGTCATAAGGCCGGAACATTGTAGACCCATGGGCTCTAACGTGTCGTTAATTGCATGTCTGACCACTCTCTCTTCGTCTGAGTCTCTCACTTTTCCACTGTCTCTCGTCTCTTTCTTCCCCCGGCGGAGCATATTGGCCTCCCCTTGCGCGGAGGCCTATGAGGACATGTTGACGACACCTTTTGCGCAAATTTCCTCGGGGCTTGTGGACTTGTCGAGTTCTCGATTATGGATATTCCTCCTCCATCGCATATGCGCCGGGTTCAAATGGATGATAACCGTGTTCAGACGCAATTTTTCCGTTCATTCGTGCGTTCATTTTAAAGGTACAGTCCGGGGCACCAATTTGTGTGTTAGGCACGGTGGTTTCGACGTTTACTAAAAGCACTAAAAGGGGGATATTTTATATATCTGACTTCATAGTGATGTGAAACGGCTGCTCAGTAGACAATCTGCGCTTCTACATTGTGCAATATTTACCCGTATTAGGTTCTACGCCTCATTGAATGTGCTACAGTGACTAAATCAGTTTGCAATACTCGGCGCCCCGGAGTGTACCTTTAAGAAGAGAAGGGAATCTTTGGAATTTCGAGTGTTGAGAGACAACCACTCGGATGAGAGGAAGGGAAGGAAATTGGGTGGATTGAAGTGAGAGAGGGACGCTCCCAGGCATTGCTGCGCAGTTTTGAGAGGAAAAGAGAAGGGGATGGGGCGGATCTTGAAAAATGAGCCTGTGATGTCCCCCACCCAATTCCCTTTCTCTATATAGCTGCATTCTTCTTTCATTCATTCACTAATATCTGGCCCACAATAGAGAATACTTGGGTTGCTTGCGACGCAACCGATATGGGACGGGAGAAGTTCCCACTGCATTACTTTACTATTTTGGTCCCCGAGGAGTCTGTCAATTAGTTGAAACTGGTCATTCTCTTTTCTCGCTTGCGAAACCTAATCATTCATGCATCTTTGTGTCTTTTCATACACCGATTCGTGTAGTTTTTGGTCACTTAAAGTCGTCCTTCATAATTTGCTAACAATAAGCGACTCAACATTTCAAAAATGGGCTCCTGGAAAAATATTCAATTTATGTTTCAAAGCAACAATATAGCTGGTTCATTGAGCATTTGTTGATATTCCTCCGTTGTCTTCTATAGTAATATTAATAATAACTCCAAATAATGTCGCACCCTAGCCTTTTATTATTATAGTTTGAGCTGCTCACTAATTGTTGATTCAGTTACACTTATCCGACTGCTAGAAGCATATTTTCATAACCCTTCGCGGCAATAAATTCCCCTATCAATTCTTCTACGAGAGAAAGACGACCACTCATGAGAGAAGAATGAATGGAGAGTGAGTTGAGTCTCTTCCACTTCTCTTATCCTTCCTCATGGGACCCATACAACACTCTGAAACACCGTGCAAGCGGCTATTTAATGTGAGGGGATGCGTCTCCGCTGACGCATCCCCTCACATTCCTCATCTCTCTTTCATTGTATCTTCTCCTCGAGACAACCGCCCGTGGTAGAGGATGGAAGGGACAAATGTGTGGCTATTCACTGAGTAGATGTTGTGCCTTGGGGAGTCCGCTAATGACACTTACTCCAATGGAGAATGAATGAATGAGGAGAGAGGGGCAATTTGTTCTCACTCTCTCAGTAGAGTCCATCTCATCTCTCATCACTAATTTCCACTAGGAAGTCGCCCTGTAAAACGATAAATCCTCCTAGAGACAACCATTCATGGGAGAGATTTCGTCATTCTACTTTCATTATCATTTTCACAGTGTCCCCAGAACCATTTTTTGTCATTTTTTTCAAAAGTTATTGATCTATGTTTCATGGCTCATTCTTATGCCGGAACCTTGAAATCAGATGATTCGACGGTCACAGCTAGTAGATAATTTTGAAAACACAATCAACTCCCAAAGTGCATGTGACCCCACACCTTCTGTGCTCGTGATTTATTCACGACTGGGAGTGACCAATGAATTCGTGGTTAGTGAGTCTGGAAAGAGATTTCTCTATTCCCCAATGTCTTCCGTTCTGGATTTTTCTGCTTGACTTTAGCCCCTTTGGGGAAATAGCGGACAAGAGACATAGTGTCCCTTCATTCGTCCTTTGAAGCGTGAGAAAGCAGAAATGGGGAAGAGGTCATTCTATGGGGAAGGGGCCACCCGTGGTCACTTCGTCCCTTTCTTCTCTTTTCCACCATGTGCATTTGCATAAAACTGATTGAGAGGACCCAGCGCGAAAATTGCGTGGCTCAATTCTCACTCATCTATCTATGCTTCCGAGGCTCAGGCTCATTATTATTCTGTCTCTTCTGTTCTTTAGAAACGTTCTTGAAACTCACTTCGCTAGATATATTATTGTTTAATGAGAAGATCGCGTGAACTTTGTGAATTCCCGTGTCATAAGGCTAGAACATTGTAGTCCCAGGGACTCTAACGTGACGTTAATTATATTTAGTGCCTGACCACTCTCTCATTGTCTGAGTCTCTCACTTTTCCACTGTCTCTCGTCTCTTTCTTCACCCAACGGAGAACTTGAAGCAATTGCAATTTGCCCCCATATCTTGGAAGGAAGAGTAAATCCGCATTGCGTTCCTTCAGCGAAGGAAAGCGTCCTTATTTGGGCCTTCCTCCTATCTACTTCCTTACATTCGGTTGTGGTTTACGGAACCACAATATAATATTGCTAAAAGTTTGGCCTGATACACTTACGTTTCACCCCGCCTTTTTGACGAAATGAAAACAAATACATTTGATCACATTGTTGCTCATGAGAATTTAAAATTTGTATTGCTACTTTCAATTATGTTTCAGTGATTTATCAATCAAAAAGCAGCAAAGATTCGCTGATCCATACGCCTTTCTATCCATTACAACGCCAATATATGCACGAGTATCGGCATGGGAACATCCCAACTCACCCTAGTACCATGTCTTCTTTCGCTCCTCATTACTTCAGATTCGACTTTCTCATTGTTCTGGCAATGCCTCTTCTTATGCCTGGGACTGTCTCTCTTGGCTCAGTGATGAGTACATTCCTCTGATCATTCTATTCCTAAATTAGACTAATCTCGTCTCTCACCTATTCATCCCACCCATACGTAGTCCTGTCTCACCTTGTAATCCCCTCCCTCTCCACTCATTCCCTCCTCCCCTTCCCTTCCTGAGTGATCTTCTCTATGACATCTTGTCATTGTCTCAACTGTCCCTCTTCTGTCTTAATCCCCCGCCGCCCTGTAGAGGTGATTCATTTTCTCTCCTCTTTAGTCATTCTCTATGTGAGAAGAACATCGAAAATGCCGATACGGTCGGCGCACCTTTGAGAATTCGACCAACTTTACACGCTAATGGCACCACTTTGCTACCAAGTGCAGACCTTTGGTATTGCCATTTCTAACTTTATAGCTCTCCAATCGTCTAAACTCTCCACTAGCTGTATGATATCATATCGGCCGCTAATACCCTGTATTTCGACAGTTGGCATTTTATCTCTGACTCTCTTAGTTCAATGCAGTATCTCCCGAATGGTCAGCTACAATTTTTCTTGTGTTTCTTTCTCTGTACTCTCTCTCATTCTTCACACACTCTAACTCCTCTTTTTCTCTCTCATGGATTTTGGCGCCTTTCCCAGTTCATAAAGCCATTGTGCGCTTAGGACCTTTGGGAAAAGAAAAGAGGAATGAGGAGAGAAAGAGATTAAAAGGACGAATTGCCATGTGAAGTATTAGCAGCTGTCAGCAATGAAAGTGACACGATGGATATGAATTATTACCTTTATAGCAACTACTTGTTTTAAAGAGTTGCTTTCACATTTACTGACTTACTCCTTTAGAGTGACACTAGTTACCTACTAGACACAATAACTAATTTCGATGTTTGGCCCATTACTTTATCGGTTTTCATTTGGATCTTTTTGCCTGGTCCATTAGATCGCTGAAAAACAAAGCATTATGGGCAATTGCTCAATAATAGTGAAACACGCTCCATAAATACTATTCTCGAATCTCGATATCTCCATTATGGCGCGAATTTCCACTGCGTTATTGTCTCTCTTCCCAGCTACATTCCCCAATTTTCCTTTCAATGCTCCTTCCGAATTCCACTCCAATTGCTGCAGCTATCATAGAATGACACATGAACTGAGCCCTTCCTCGGTCCTTTCTGTCCAAATTTATACACTGACCATGGAATAATTTGCCATGCCAAGATTGAAGATGTAGACCCGCTGTGTATATGTTTCACCAGGACCACATATAGCCACCGCGGTCAAATCTGCAATATAGTTCGACTTCCCACTTCCTATATGTTTCATGATAGCGATAAGAGATGTTGTGAAGGAACATCATTAATCCAGGAAACGCACTAGTCCAATAAAAATACAATTTCGATTGAAACATACAAACATCTGTGAATGTAGTCAGACAGTAGTAGTATCTCTTTCCCTCCTTCACTCTCTTGCATTCCTGATCTGGTAGTGCGCGTATTGTGCAAGTCAGTCACTATTCTTCTTCTCATATTCAGTGACGCGTACGCGGTCCTTCATCTTCCATCAAAAGTAATATTCCTCTCTTTCTCTGTTCTCTCTTCATTCTCTTCACTCTCTCGTCCGCTCTGTCAAATCCTAAGCATTGTTCCAAATGTTGCTGCAATGTTTTCTCTGTCTGTCTCTGCTCTCCTGTCTTACTGTGCTCTATCTATAACATTATTTTTAAATGCCTTGTACACTTTTGTCACAGCTTTCAATGTGACCACGAGTCCATATGCCGAGAGTGGGGATGGTAGAGGGGGTTTAATGGACCGATGCCTTTTCTCACGGACGCGTTTTTTTGTTTTCTTATGTTTTCGTAGTCTGATTATATCTCTCGATCCGCCATTGCAAATCCATGCTACTTCTCGGCTCAGAAGTTGATTGCTTGATTGTGTTATTTTTTTCTACGCCTTCTTCATCCAGATTAGTTTCTCACTGTTTGTCTCAATATATGAGATTTTTGAAACATAACAGAGCCTTGAACGATCGACTTCACAAAGTCCTTGAATCTCTCACCTGAATCTTTCTCTTCTTCTCTCATGACCGAGTATATTTGTCCATTTGCTCCGTGCCCGATTCTCTTATTGCGTCTTCCTTCGCAGCTGTTCCTTCGGAGTGGCAAATAAGGGAGGGACACATCTCATTTCGTCCCACAGATGGAAATTTCCGGACATCAGATCCGTGATTTATCCCCTGCCGAAAAGCCGGATACCGGTATGATCAGTCAATCACATCTTCCATCCTCTCATCTCCTCCCACCCTTTCTTTGACTCGATTGGGGCGGAGGGACGCGCAATTCCCTCTCTCTTTCTCTGTACTCTCTATCATCTCTATACTCTCTCATCCTCTCTCCTTCTCTTCCTTCTCTTGCCTCCAATGCTCTCTGACGCACATTCTATCACATCGCATCGCTGATTCTGTTTGAGGGTCGGTGCATGAGTGAGAGACAATGGAGAATGGACAGAGTGGTTAGAGAAATAGAGGAATGAGACGAATTATTCGTTGCTCTTGGGTGTACTCCTACAGATGTTTATGTAGTTTCACGATTTTTTTATAATCCGACGAATTCAAAGACAAAATCAGAAAAGCTCTCCGTGTCTCACTTTTACCATTTGTGTGAAACCTAATTGATCAATCCTCCATACTCATATAGTGTCCACCCTCAATAGCTGATATTCCTTCCATGCCTTCTTATCAATAACGGAGTTTGCCCGTATAAACGCGCGTGCCAGTCATCTTAAACAGCTTTTTGACAGTAAATTCCCGAACTGATCGAAGAGGCTGAAATGTTTCACTTTTGGCACGATCAAACAGCTATTTCTCCACGCTTTCTGTACAATTTCCTTTCTTATCAATCATTCACGGCTGAACGTCCGTCATTTTCCTGTCCTTTTCTGCTCTATTTTTTCTTCTATGCCGTGACATCGCAGCTCTTTTGGCTTCTTCCATATGTAGCATTATAATATTTTCGGCCGGCACATACATCCCATTGAACGCGGTAGCTACACATTTCCCTTGATATTCTGCTCTTGAAACATGTAAACACCATATTCTCAAGATTTGTCCAATATTACTTCACATGGACATTTTTCTTAATGTGCAAGCTGTGAAACAAATTCGAGCCGGGTGATAGTGCTAGAACCCGCGTTGAGAACTGGCGGGAACGCATTAGGCGGCAGCCTTTATCTTCCCATCGCTCTGTTTTACGGGGAAGCGGCGATTCGATCGGGAGATAGTCACTAATCACGACGACAGGGGCACACTCATTCAGTTGAACTTTTTGCTCTCCCTTCTCTTTCTCTTGTCACTCAGGAGTTGTTATCTCTCACAGTTTGATGAGTGAAGGACTGTTATTTTATCAAAAAGGCAACTAAACAAAAAGAAATCGATATCAATCCGTCTTTCTGAGCGGTTGTCAATTCATCCAGATGATTGTAACCATTGTAGAGTGCGTAGTTGATATTGAACTGTTTCCTCTCCACTCGTTTGCCTCTCTCGCAGTGGTTTTTGTGCAATTAAGTCCCCTCACAGGGGAAATGGAGGGAGATAAGCCTCCTTCTCTTACAGAGCCGTTTTCCATGTACGTCAATAAAACCATTTCTGCCCCCACGGATAAGCTCAGTTGACATTCATTCTCTCAATACACTGTTGACAGGAGTATTACTGCGAAGTTTACTTGTGTACGGTTGTGAAAATATATTTATCCTTCCGGTATTCTATTAATTGAATTTACAGCGATTACTAGTATACTTGTGTATTTATGGTTGTGGATATATTTCGGACAACTGTACATGCAGCATTGGATTTATAGTTCTTGACTACTTAAATGCAATCTGTGAAACATATTCTGTCACTTCGGATCATGTCTGATTATGATTCATTCCAAGTATCATTCACCCTTCCTGTTTCTTGTTATCTATTCCCAAATTAGCGTTCCGTTTGCATCTCTCACATTCCGCGACTTGTTCAGTTTAGCGACTAATTACTCATCAGCCGTTCATTTTCCAGCCCAATTCACCTCCCTTCACTCTCCCCCCACAACAGTGAATGAGGATACCCAGAGCAGCTAATTTATTCCTAATATCATCATGATTCCTCGATCTACAGTAATCCTCATCCTGCTACTGTACCACACGACGAATGGTCAAAATGGTCAACGAGGTCAGTGAGCTGGGTCAGACAGATGACTTTTAACCTTGCATGCAGATGCGGTCATCGCTCAGATTATCGAATTATCCTCCCCCGAAAGTTAACTGTCCATCTGTCAGCGCGCGTGTTATTTATGCACAGGGGAGAGGGTGCTTCACCCTCATTCCTTTCCCCTGACTCTCTAGAGATAAAGAGACGACCGCACGGGTTGGGGAATGAAGATGAATGGTTTCACGTGTAGTCACCCTCCTGTTTCGTTTCCACCGGGGGATCCAACCGGCTTTTCCCTACTGGGGAATGTATACACAAGCAATGTCATATCTTTTATGGGGCCTGAAATCCGTCCAAATCCCAGAGCAAACACAGTGATCAGCATAGCCGGAGGGGATCTCGAGTCAATCCCTCAGGGATCTTTTAGGTGACAGCTCAGGATTGAGGGAAGGGGGCAAACTGGGCCGTCTTGCTCACTCGACTATATCCTCGCATAGGTGGTCATTTCACAGAGGCAAATCGAATTGAGTCTGAGTGGCACAAACGTTCAGTTCCTTCGCATGCGCACAAATTTCCGCAAATTGTGCTATTCACCCGTCTTCCACCTTGGAGTTGGGGGAATAACGTTGGGGAGAACTTTCGCATAGTAATAGAGTTACAGACGACGATCACGTATTGAACAAGAATACAACTTTGGAATATTTTAGCTCTGTTGAAACTTAACTGCAAATCAGCAGGCTAGTTGGTGAACATTTTGATTTATTATTGATTGAAAGAAACACCTGGCCCTTATCAATGTTTAAATAAACCGTGCAAAGTTATGGATCATGTGAAACATAACTGAATCGGCGGTTTGAATTAGCCTCGATTTTTTGTAAGAGAGCGAGTGCGCGTTGGAGGGGATTCATATCGCACTTTCTTTGGTTGAAGAAACTGTCGCCTCTTACTGCCAGCCCTTTACGGTCAACAAGATAGAACTGGGATAGTTGTATATTATGTAAGGCAATGATGCAGCAAGGATCACAAAATAAGAGAAGCAATTATTCTTAAAGACTCAGTGAAGCACATTTACTCAGCTTGCCAAAGATGACTAGAAATTTCACCAATTTTGTGCTATATATGAACATTTTGAAGCATATTCCAATAGGGAAGCTCTTACTTTTTTGTTTCTGCCTGCTTTACTATTAGCATAATCCTCAATGGTGTCCACTCTCCTCCATATCCTCCAGTGTTTCATGGTTACGTTTTCTTCCGGTCACTCAAAGTGAAAAGAGACTACATGAAAAGAGGAGAGTACAGAGAAAGAAAGAAGTGAGAGAGTATGGGAATGGAAGAGAGACGAGAGAAAGAGACAAAAAATGCCTTTCATTCTCTCGCAATGCGCACTCTTGTGTGGACTCAATCAAACACACATTGGGGGTGTTTGGGGGAATGGGTTCAGGGATGAATTTGATGTTTTAAAACCCATCTTTGCTGCTACATCGATTAGTAAGTGAAGATATGCGCAATTTTTATGAAGGCGATGAAACATATTATTTTAAAGCGAGTGATCTCATTAATAGCGCTGAATAGATTTTTTTCACTTTACAGGGCCCTTGAAAGATACATCAAATCGAACATTTCAGTAGGCTCAAATCGTTTGATTCTACAGGAATGAATCTTTACCTTTTTACCCAGCTCACAATTTGATTTTCGCCCAGATAAACACAATTATTTACTCAAAACAACGAAGTCTGCATCATTGCATAGCCAATATTTTGGCATAAGTTGAGAGAGTGAAGCATACACCAGATCATTTCCTATAGATAATACAGATCGGTTGATCCTCCAAAAATCATGCTTCTAAATTTGAACGTGCTATGTGAGAGTTCGTGAATGCGTGAACTGATTGGGCCATTCACACTATTTCAAAGAGATGTTTCCATAGGCAGACCGACTATAGGTGCTAATTACACGTTACACTTTGTCCATTCTTGGGCCGTCGGTCGGGCGTAATGGTCAGACAACAGCAGTGCATACACTGAGGATATTTGTATCTCTTGTTGTCTGAACTCTCCAATGAGTGGTTGTCTCTCGTCTATGAGAGAGGACCATTCATTAGAGAGTAATGAGAGAAAGAGTGGATATTTGCATACTCTTATGGGTCACACATACGACGTTCCCACACAACTTACCACCACTGAGGGAAACACATGATGACCGAAACATCTAATGCAAAAATATCTAGGAAAAACCATTTTTTTAACGTTTTGCAGTTCATAATTCAAAAAATTTCGAATCTGGACAGACATTTGAAGTCGCCATAGTGAAATGGAGCTCTTGGTCACTGGACCATGACCCCTTCTTCTCAAGAAGGGGAAACGCTCTGTGGAATACTTCATTCCCAGTTTAGCTCACACTTCGGGGTGCTCCTCTATTTGCCCCTAATGAGTGTGATTATGCAGGCAAGGGGCATTTCTGATTGCTATGTTTCACTCCCTCTCTAAGCCCTGAGAATAGTGAAGCATCTCGTTGCTCAGTAGTTACTAGTATACCACCACCAGTCTGAGTCTACTGGTTTACTACTCCTGAATTACTTCTTACGACTGAAATATGAAATGGGACGCGTTAACCGATTGGAAATGCATGCTAAACGACTGCTGGGAGAGGAGTTAGTCAATGAGTGGCAGTGATGCATGTGTGGTGTTGTGGTGATAACAATTTGAAACGTATCCGTTGCTCACTAGAACGATGAAAACCTAGCTAATGCTCTTCGTGAAATTTATTTATAAATACCTGCAGAGAAAGTGTTAGAAAGAGCGCAATTAATATTGGGGATATTATGGAAATACATTGGTCCCAACATCGAAATTTCTGACTTACGTTGTTTAGCGATTTGGCAATGCTTCACCTTCGAATTCGCTGGAATTTTTCGTTTCTTACAACATGCTTGGATGTCCGGTGAATTCGAATGTAAAGAAATAATTTCAAACTGGGGAACGTCAAAGGTTTTGGCAACCTGCCAAATCGCTAAACAACGTAAGTCGGAAATTTCGATGTTGGGACCAATTTATTACAATAATATTTTCCGTTTATCATTTTTAGTAAAAACTTATAATATCTGAATGTTTAAGTGCCTTCTGCGCCTCGAAATCTCAAAGCTGAGCTGGTTGGACCGGATGAGGTATGCCTTAATTTTTCATAGACGAAGTGAACGACGGGCTATTGCTAAAATAACTAAAATATTGTATCTAAAAACTCCTTCATAGAAGCGGACCACCTGCATTATTACTCGGATAATTTTAAAATTCTATTTGAAATATACATGAAACATAATTGTTATACTGTCTTCTTACTAATTATTGTTTATTCAGGTGAAATTGAGTTGGGAGCCTCCTGCGCACGCTAACGGACAACTGAAGGGATATTATGTATACAAGGTTAGTTGACTTCTTCATTCTACAGTAACCCAAACAATCGTTGCAGGAGCGCCTTGAGAACGGGGAGACTGTTGGCGAACAACTGCAGAAGGCAAGCGCCATCATGGATCCGAAGGTAGGAGTTCTGTGATGCTATGGGCATTAAGGTTTCTAAAACCGGTAGTACAGTTCATTCATCATTCGTCTATTTCGTGCGGAATGGTTGTCTCCACGTTCGATAGACAATACTTCCGAGTGTATTAGACGAAAGAGACATGCATTTTACTACCGATTTAGAAACCCTAATGCGCATGACTACTACTTCTTACTACTGTACAATTATCGATTTCAATACAGGAGTAAAAGAAAAATATTGCAGAAACTGTATGCAGTGATCGATGGACTGGAGCCAAACAGAGAATATGCATTCCGTGTGTCAGGATTCAATAGGAATGGAGATGGACAATTCTCTGAAAGGAGAACAATAGTGACAGGAGGACTGCGTATGTTTTAATCGCTCGTTATTTTCTTGATTGAATGGACTTGCATCGATTTCGTGAAGATACACTGACAAAATAATTTATATGGATAAGATAAATTGCATAGTCATACTAAATATTTATTGGAACCATCATCCCACTTAGTCCTTAGAATCTCTTCATCAAACAACATTGCCCTCATCTCGCACAATCCTCTCTATTCGATTAGAACACTCCAATGCCGTTATGTTTCATGCGAATCATAAAGTTCATTTGAATCGCTTGAAATGTTGGAAGTCTTGATGATCGGTCAAAAATATTATCATTACAGCCCCTCGTAAGCTCGAAGTATTTTCTGTCGATCTGCTCTCTCCCAAGGATGTGGCCCCTCTGAAGGCAAAACTCTCCTGGAAACCACCGCATCTGGCACCCTTGGAAGCACCCATCGATAGGTATTTGAATTCGTTTCTACAACCGAGAGCAATAGCCAAATGAAAAGCTAAATGAATGGCGCAGTGGTCCGATTTGCAATTATTTGGCAAATATCCGCTTTTGTTATTCTCGATATCTCGTGTAAATTTTCTTGAATAATCAGAGTTTCGAATCAGAAAGAATTATGCCCACCGTAAACACAATCTGCTAATGGAAGGCTGCGTAGTTATTCGATTTCATTGTCGTGGCGCTAAAATCTAATGCTAATGTTGAGCAATTGTCTCCCTTCTGAAAGATAAGAATTCTGTACAGCATGATCGTTAGGATCTCTCACAGGAGAACGACTGACTACCGTAATCCAAATCGATTGCCTGTTTCAGGTTCAATATCTGGTATCGTCGTTTGGGCTCTCCATCGTACACCAAACTGTCTGTCAGTGGAGGAGTGAGTGAAGTGGAGCTCACGGGATTGTGTAAGTCACCTTTTCTTTTCATCAATCGCTCTTTTCGTACACAACAAAATACAACTAAATTTTGTATTTTCAATATGTTTCACGGTCAATATATAATGTTGTCATGAAGGTCGTGAATGTTTGATGTCGATTATGTGGCGCAGAAAAAGAAATAACGAATCAGTTCCTTCTATTCAGGGATGGCCCAGCAGTACGAGATCCTTCTTGGTGCTGAAAGTACAGAGGGAATGAGTGTGAATGCAACCGAATCACTCGTCACTCCAATAGGAAATCCCGATGCTGAACCAATCAATGTACAGTACGAAATCGTCAATGGAAAGGTGACATATTTATCAAATATAGGCTAGAAAAATCACTCCAACTTTATGTTTCAATTTAGTGTCATAGTTGTGCATCGCATTTCCTCAATGGTGCAGCCTTCGGCTTTACTGGCAAAACATGAAAAATACAAAAATATGTTTGTCGCTCATAATTATCTAGATTGTGAAAAATACGCCAAAAATCATTCGCAAAAACAGTGGAGCTTATGTTTCAGCAGTGCAATATTGCAATGTCGGTGCTGCATTGTTGGTGAATTAAATTTGGGATGGGAAATAGATACAGACAACCCACAAATATCTCCCCTATCCCTCTAACATATCCGCTTCGAGTCAAGAGAATGTGAATTATCATGAACATCTGGAGTATCGTGTATCTACATCACTGCGTCGTTTGAATTGAGAGGGAGAAGGGGGAGAGAGAATGGGAATGGGAGGGTTTAACGGAAGATGAAATGATCTTTAACTGGGAGGTGGGAAGAGAAGAAAAGAACGCGAGAAAGAATCTAGGACTTGAAGTGTTAGTTGTTGTCAGACTACGGAGAAATGACCAAGTTGAGCGCATCCATTAAGAAGGTTGGCAACTGTATTTTACTGTTTTTTGTTGATATCGAATACTGTCACATCATTATCAAAATCGCCGCCAACTATTATTCTACCACCATTGAAACTCATTCGTATTTTACTTTTGAATAGCACTGTCAATTGAAATGTTGACAGCGGTGCCGGATTGTTTGGGTGCTACGTTTAGTGAAGAAAAATTTGAAAATTGCTGTCGATCTCACGGCTTTTACATATATGAGCCGTGAAACCTATATTAGAATTCTCAACATAGAACGGCGAAAAAATTACTGTTTTAGCCGTTTGGTCATATATAATCACGATGAAACACGTAAAATAACGTAAACAATTAATTTTATCTTCAGATGCGCCTCTCCTGGGACGCTCCTTCTGAACAGCATCGTAATGGAAATATCACCACATACAAGGCCATTCTCACTCCAATGGACTCGGATGGAGAACGAATGGAGAAGGAGGTACGGTAGTGTTCTTGTTAAGGGACCTTATCTGATTACTGTAGATAATAAACATCCTGTTGATTACGGTATACTATCCCTATGGGACCTCCATCATCGATTCATGTAACTGACTCTCTCGTGTTTGTTCCTGTGAATATTCTCAAAGATCATTCGCGCACCTTCGATTCTCAGCTTACTCTTTCTGTCTTGTTAGTACTCTACCGGTGGTATGGATGAGGGATATCTGCGCCATGGATATTTGTGCCACTATCGTGAAATAGACACGTGCGCCGTTATGATGACCACAACAGGTGCATATGTCCATTTCTTCATTATGGCGCAAGTTTCCATGCCGCTCTTGTCTTTCGCCCAATATGTTATTTACTCATGTACGGAAGTGCATCTTTCTCCCAAGGTGTATTCTCGAAAATACCAATTTTATTCCTATCGATTTCCCGTACATTTTCTTATGAGACTCAGTCATTAAGACGGAATATTTCGTTGTTTTTTCGCGGTTGTTTTTCTCCTCCTTTCCCGCCTTTCTTCCTCTGCCTTTTTCTCCTTGAACAACACGAAATGAAGTGCTCAGGCATGGCTAATTGAGAAGTCCACCATTCCTTTCCATTCCCTTCTCTTCTCTCATATTCGTAGTCGAGTGTCGTTCTCCGTCTTACCTTCTCTTCTCTTTTCTCTCTTATCTCACCCAATCGAAACGACAACTTGAAGAGATTCAGAAGCAGCATTCGAGAAGTCAATTCAATGCGCGAATTTCACTCATTCCACTGAAGGTCCCCTTTCTTGAGCTGTTTCCCGAATTTATGATCAACACCGGCATAGGATTAATAAATATCTATGTAAGATAATCCTACCTCCGTCTACCCTCTTTCAATTCCTCCACTGCTTCAACATTGGTGCGAAAATGTCGGTTTTTGGGGCACCGAAGGCTTGGGAGAATGGAGGAAATATCGTCACATGAATGGCTGCGCTCGTGTCTTTCGCCCTGGATTTGTGATTCTTAGCAATATGAAGTCCTTCTGCAACCGTAATCGCGCAAACATTAACGCATGGGTTCGTGCTTGTGCTCTGAAATCTTCTTACCTTTCCAGCTTCGTTAACGAGTGAAAACAGCATAATTTCCCCATTGTGCGGTTTCCACCGTCTCATAACATTTTTTGCTACTTCTTCTGATGTTTGCGATGGCATTTAACATTTTTTTCATCTCTTACTGAATATTCACTGTAATGGCTTCACTTCGCAGTCATCCTTCTCTCCAGAATGATTATCTCTTCTCCTTCAGAATAACTGTTCATAGTAGAGATTCTCTTCATTCTCCTCTCCCAATGGAGGGATTACTCTCATTCTGGTGCTTTGCCTAATGAGGTTTATGAGTGGTTGAGAGAAGAGAGAAACGCACTTGATTGAATTGACTGTGCTCATTCTACAGCTACCAACCCATATTATTGTAACTAATATCCTACACTTCTGCGAATTTCGTTCTTCCCATTACTATTTAAGCCTGGGAATGTTTATGTTTTTACCAGCCAATATGAGAAAACAATGCTCAGCAACAAACAATTCTTCCACAATGTTTTCGTTGAACAAATTTATCTTGCTAATATTTTAGTTCGTTCTGCTCATTTGAAGACGTTTCTCACTTCATTCTAGCCACCTGCATTTGGTCATCTAGGATTCTATGAACGTTTCTGATGTTCTTTCCATTTTTCTCTCAGCAACAGTTTTCTTCATCATTCACTCTTACGTTCTTCTCCTTTCCGAACTCTCTGCACGTTTTCCCATACTCGTTCAAAAATGAAGTGGTCCTTAAAAGGTCCGAAAAAGGCGTGGATTTCCAAGAAAAAGACGAAAAGAGTCCATTTCAGGTATCCACCAACCACGCCATCTTCACGGTCGACCATAACAAGGCATACACGTTCAAGGTACCTTTCTACTATGGTTGGCAGTTCGACAACTTTATGGGTTATGTTTAACAGAGGGCATTATTGTGGAAAACGGAATTGATAAATTCCGCGTCTGCTGTTGATTATCCGAACATATTAAGGGGCCGTGAAACATATCTGAATATTACTGTGACCATGAGATTTTCATCGATATTTCGGTTGATACATGTTCAAATGTATCCAAAATGATTTTAAAAATCGATTTTAATTAGTCTACATCAAAATAATTTGAAATATATCCCAAATTCGCATTTTCACTGAGGACTTCAGATATGTTTCATGACACCAATATAAAGAAATTTACACTTTGCGCTCAGACTTTGAGACCGCCAGAATCTCACATGTGTACCAGCTATATCAAGTCCGTTTTCCACAATAATATATCATAAAATATATAATAGCACAAAATAATCATACTGACTCTGAGATAAAGTAACCATACTGCGCGTATATGAAATCAGTCGACTTACAATTTTTACATTCGTTATGTATTGTTGATCTTTTCCAAAGAGCAGTGTTGTTCACAGGACATTTCCCCACCGGAGATTATCCGTAGAACAAACTCTGCTGCTTAGGCGTTGGACTACTATTTCTTTCCTTCGCTGAACTAGCAGCTTCTTCTGTTTCACACTTTGCATAGTCATGTTTTATCCCAAATTCTTGTCTGTTTTATGATTTATTATAGAGCCAAGAACTATAAATTGAGTACTATGAATTGTCCTTTTTCAGGTCGCGGCCTCCACTATGACGGGTCAGGGTCCATTCTCTCCGGTTCTGCAA
>JACMIF010002167.1:0-14270 GCA_014805445.1 Diplogasteroides magnus | reverse complement strand
GATTTGTGTGCCACGTTTAAGATAATGCGTGGATTTGTTGATGTGCAATCTAATCTTATATTCCTTAGATCTAGAACATCAGGAAGGACCAGGGGTCATACCCTAAAGCTGTGCCCATTCCCTTCTTCCTCATCCCGTTTCCTTAATTTTTTGTCCAATAGAGTTGTTGAACCGTGGAATAGATTACCCCCTAATGTAGTCATCGCTCCCTCGTGTAATAGTTTTTTTTATCCTTATCCGGTGTACCATTATAATTATAATTATCCTTTTTAAATTCTTCTCATATGACGGCCTAGTAGTCGTCTTTCTCCCACTCGCATTCAATCGAAATGTCATTTTGTATCATCTAACTCTAGTATACATTCCATGCAGGTGATAAATAAATAAAAAAAATAGTGGAGTGGGGCCATCGACTAGTGGGAGAGGTGAGAAATGCATTACAGAAATGTCTTGGGCAAATGTTGTTAAACTCGGCCGGGTTAGGTTTCACAACGTGTATTGCGAGCACACACAAGAATCTCAATTTCTTCAGAAAACAGGATTATTTGTGTTTCATTATGTTTAGAATTGCTGTTCGAGATTTCCGGTTCTATTCTTGTGACGTTTCGATTTATGAAAAAGTGAATGTAATTGTAGGTGGAACTCGAGAACGAGGAAGGACAGTGCAAGGAAGAGGAAGGGGAGAGACGACGAAGAGGTGAGGGGGGGGTTGAAGGGTCTCACAGCGATGATACGACGGGAGGTATACCGTATCCATGATGGGGGTAATTTAATGAAGTGTTTATTCCCACTCTACTTTCCTTCACAGCTCGCTGGAGTAGGCTAGTCCGTCCTCCCCCTTCTCTATAATAGGTGTTCCCATGTTTGTGATTGTGAAGCATAGAACAAGAATTAGAGATTTCATTATTTTACTCTTGCATTTAATGGTTTATAGCGGCGGTGAAACGTAATCAAACTGGGTCTTGACTTCAGAGGTGCGAAGAGGCCGACGACGACCAACAACAGTGTGTGCAGGGAGACCTTCAATCAACTGCCACCCGACATTCAAGCGGTGAGTGGTCCTGAGTGGAAGGTATTGTGAGGGCAGTGGGATACTGTAGGAATGGGCATAGGCTTTGTGACGAGTACTTATGTGCCCAGTGTTAACAAAGATACATAACTCTTTTTTAGTAGTCTTCAACTAGTTATTCGTATTGCCCTGTGATTTTATGCATCCGGAGCGTTATTATTAATCCTTTTGGAATGTTTCGTGATGTGAAAATTACAGGAAGTAATGCACTTGGAGCAAGTTCGCAAGGCGAAGGAACTAAAGGAGAAGGCGAGGGAAGGGGAAATGGCCAAAGGAATACAGAGAGGTACGGTAGTTATGACATTTATTGATGTTGAGATCGATAGTTAGTGATGCGTGTGACCAAATATTATTATTAGGTAATTCAGGCGTTTTGGGGCACAACTAATCCCAAAAGCAAAATATGTTCCAATCTATTTGTAATAATGTTCCTTTCGAGCGAGAAATCACATGGTTATACCTCATGGAATTTATCCGTGGATCGACATCGCGGGCTGTTTATCAATAATGATTAGTAGTTCTACTTACCGTATCCCAGTGCTACAGTACGACACCTTCCGTATTCTTCAGGCTCCAGCAAGCGTCGAGGATCATCGAAGAAGAAAGAAGAGCCAACAAAGAAGCGAACTCCGGCCATCTCAACGTCTTTGCCAAGAAGGGATGGGGGTGTAACAGTGGTTGTTAGTTGTGTACATTATGATTATGATTTATAAGAGGGTCATGAGTCCGTTCCCATGCTATTTCCGTACTTTTGCTACTTTAATTATCGTTGCGAAATGCTAATCATTCTAACATTTACTCTGTAAACACAGTGAATTTGTGCTAAATATTTGGCCTTTCTTCAACAAAATTGTTGAATCAACAAAAACTTTTTCAACAAATCAACAAAAATTTCAGCAAATCAACAATAAAAAAATTTTCAATTTAATTCTTTTCTTCATCCCCTCACGCCTTAGTACACGGTGGATCAACCACACCACTTGAAGCGAAAGATTTCACATATTTCATTGATTCCTGCTCACAGCTCTCAATCTACATTATTCACATGACCTTGCAAGTGATAAAGATATGTTTTTCTGTCGTTTTTCATTTTAACTTAATAGAAAAATGTTGAAGTCACAAAAGAGTGTGAAACTGATTCCGTCAGAGAATATCCATTCACTTTGCATTCTCGTCTGCGAATAATGAACAGAGAAATAACTTGTCAGGAAAACATTCCTGAATGTTCGTCTGCGAACATTGACCGTTTTCTCAGTAGTAAGTCGTTCAAGATACTTATGTCCATACATAACACTTTGCATTCATGAAGTGCACGTAGATACTTACAATTATCTGTCTTGTCGGTATTAGTGGTTCTAAATCGGTAAATTTATCGCCATTCTTCTCCGCTTCGCGGTTGTCTGTCATGGGATGATACAACCGCGCTGCGGAGAAGAATGACGACAAATTTATCGATCTAAACTGTTTAGAAGTATGTCGCATTCTAACTGAGAAAGAACAAATACACTTTCTCAGTCAATAGAATATCTCAGAGTTTACTCTGTTTGGATGATTGAACGTAAATAGAACGCAATAAATGAAACTATTGATTAATATTATTGATTAATATTGAATGGACGATTGTCTTCACCATGCAACTTTGCCCGGAATGTACTTGTCTATGAGAGACTGAATGGGAGAATAAGAAAAGATGGAGAGGGAAGTGTCACCTGATAGTATGGTTTGAGTGTCTCAAGATTGAGACTTCCATCACTCTTTGAATAGAGATCACATTGACTGAAATGATCAAGTACACACAGTAAAAATACTGCCGATTTGTTGGTGGAAACTACCGCTGGATGGAAGTTTGACTCTTCATACTACCATCCAGCGGTGGTACCTAAAGTGTTGCTAATGTGACAGCCGTTGATCCTGACCGGCTAGGAATAAAGCTAGATGGCTAGGAATCAATGGCTGTCAATATCGTCCCATTAGCGACACCCTAGTAGTAACCACCAACAGATCGTTAGTATTTGTGTGTGTGTGTGTGTGTGTTGAATGTAATCTCTTTCTGACTTGAGTGTCATAACTGCCTCCCTCATCTTCGAGTCCTTCTCATTCGTCAAATGACTGCAATGACTCTTTCTTATCTTGGTTCTATCCCATTCATACCTGTATGCAGCATGTGAATGATATGGATAGAATGAATGGAATCGAACGGCATAAAGGGCCTCTTCTGGCAGGCAACTTCCATGATTCACAAGAACCTTCAATGCAATCACAATGTTCAACATAACATATCTTGGCTGATTTCTGCGTCCAGTATTCTAACAATAAGACCATAACGGCTTGAGAATGATCTACAATACTAACATCCTCGTTTCCTTGACGGTTTTCGAAATACAATTGACTGCATGAATTCGTCCCACCTGATACATGTACTCATCGTGTCCCCAAGTCATCATAACATTCTCCAGTCCACATCCTTCATTGTACATTCCACAAAGGGTACTGTAATAGAGTGAATGAATGGAATGATAAATTGGAGATTCCACTTGTATCTTTCATCCTTCTGATCCCCACAATCAACGAAACTCTTCAATCCATACACAATTGTATCGGATGGTGCACATCCAACTGGGTAAGTGTCTCCTGAATGTGAGTAATACTTAGGGATTAGGGAAAATACAAGTTATATTGCCGTCTGTTTACTAATTGCTAGTACATTATGAGGTAGAGAGGTAATGTCACGCCGATGCGCAGAAGATTCCCTATCTTTCCAGAGGAACAAAAGGCCATGCCTGAAGGAGACCCTTCAGGATCGGCTAGAGAAGTGGAGTAATGAAGGGCACTCGTTGTGAGTACACTATACTAGGGTTGATCAATTGACTCAACAAGTACATTCATTATCTCTTACTCGTGGTCGTCTCTCATCAGAGAAGGAAGACCGAGTAGATGACAATTTGACACAGGGAAACCCTTCCTCATTCAATTATCCTAACATCATCATTCCCTCTCTTCCCCCTTCCTCACCTGTAACTGCCCATTGTTCCTCTCCCCATACACTCATCACCTTCCCCATATCATGTACAAGTCCAGCCAGATGCATCCATTCCTCAATTCATTCCTATCACACGCGCATATTCCATTCGTTATTCGAATACCAAAGTGTAGTTTCCTCTCTCTTCAAAAGGGTTGTATACCAAATGTGAGGAGATGGGAGAGACGACAATTCGGGATGAGAAAATGACAGAGAATCACGAATTGAAATTCGATTTGATGCTAGAGTTTGCTTCTGGTAGGAATTCAAAAACGGTAAAAAGTACACATTTATCATTCGTCTAATCTCCGAAGAGCTGCTATCTAGAGACCGATTTATAAACCCTTCACAGAGAAAAATAACTACCGATTTGTTGGTCGTAGTTTCAAACTACTGCCTAAACTACGACCTAGCGGTAGTTTTTAATGACTTCAGACGGTAGTATCAAACTACCACCAACAAATCCGTAGTATTTACTACCGAAATTGGTAGTTATTTTTCTGTGTGTTCTTTCTAGGCATCCCTTCTCTCAAACCTTGTCTGGATATGCCTTTCTCAGTCTCTCTGCTGTCTGATATGCATGGAGTAGATTGGGTTCATCCACCTGAATGGAAGTATTGAATGAGAGACTGAAAGGGAAGTCTACATCAGGATCACTTTCATCCAGGAATCCTGAGAGAAGATCCAGACATTCCAGAATTCCCATTGATGCATGGTTGAAGTTGAGCCATTTTTGGTGCTGAACTGAGATCTCTCAATCGGGCCAAAAACAACAGCGCCGTGGACATTAGCGCCATGATGGTGAAATAGACAATGCGCCATCATTTCACCATTACGGCGCAAACATCCAAGTGTTTCTGTCTTTCATTCCCTTCTCCATTCGTACCATTTGCTTGACGAAGTGTACAGTCTGTAGTGAATGCTGTGTGTGGTAATGTCTCTTGACTCTCTCTTGTATCTCATTCACTGGTTCATCTTCGTACACTCTGTACCTGAAGAGAACCGCGTGAGAAGTAGAAAGGTACCCTCACAACTGCTTTTTACATGTTGATGGGTGATTGACTAACCTATCGCTACCTACTATCACGTATTCGTTATGGTAACGCATAGGGCAGATACACAAATAATCGAAATTTCTGTGTGAAATGATAAGTAAAATAGCATGGAAAGAATGAGAAGGAGTCACTAGTTCTCGTTACAGCAACATCAATCACTGTGGCTCTACTGTCTTATAGCTAACATTTTTGGAAGAAGCAAACATCCCGGCACATAATATCACATCCTGGTAAACGTTGAAAAAACAGACTCGCGAATTTTTAATGTATTAACCTAGCAAATAATAATTAATTAATGAGAACGAACTTTTTTCCATCGGCTTCATAAGAGGGCGTAGAGAACTGTACTTTCATTGCAGAAGATGGAAGGCAAAGTGATCTCTCAAATGAAATGTACAGTGATTGGAGATGATGGAACCTGTTCCGTCTCTCACTTATCTCTCTTTCAATGCTTTCATCATACTCCAGTATATCTACGTATGTGGAACAGTATTATGTCAGACGAAATTGTAAACAAGACACTAATCTTTGATCACGAGCAAGAATGTTTCGATTCACATATTTCAGCTTTATAGATACTTTGTAATACCGTGCAAATATATGTATATTATCGGAAATGGTAGATATTACCCATATATGTACGTTTAGTGTCACAACGGAAAAAGTTCCAATATTCTGAAGTGATCCTCTCATATTGATTTGAATCAATTCCCTGTGAACTTCCTTCAATGGAATGTCCATCACTTCCTGTCATCATTCACAGACATATCATATCAATGTGTCCTCTCCTTCATTCTCTTCTCTTTCCTTTTTCCTCTTTGGTTCATCGATTACATTCCATCATAAACCCACTTTCCTCATCTTAGCCGCTGGAGAATCCAAAAAGCAACTTCCAGTTTTCGGCTTTACGAGGTATGTTAAATGGGCACAAAAATTGACGAGTAGAGAATGTGTGGGTGCCTTGAGTGGTGGCACATAATGTGATAGACATAGACATGATGCACTTTGTTGTTACATTCAATGTCATTTCAAGTACAATGTGTTGAGGAAATGATGAGTATGAACTGACTAAACATATCCCATCTATTGTCACTGTGATACTTTGATTTGACCATAATTCTAGTCATCATCCGTTTTTTTCCATTAAATTGGTGTGATTCTTCTATGCCGATAATACAGTAGTAGATCCGGGACTACAATAAGAATTTTCTCTCTACTTGTGTAATCCATGCTGCAGTTGAAAAGTTGATGCATGCTTCCGATATTTCCCAATGCGACACTTTATCTGTGGAATATTTACACATTTACATCTTTCGTATGATACAAAGAGAACATGAACTCATGGTGGGAACTCATCGTGAGTATACATTGTTCGAGTATTGTAACATATGGAATGATTGCATGGTGGGGGGGGGGAAAGAACTCTGTGTATGTTATGGGGGAAAGGACTTGTCGTGGGTGGGGGTTAATTGAGGAGTCGGACTATTGGGGGAAGATTTGAGTATGCAATGGACTCAATCGTCACGACGACGACGGTTATCCTTGGCCTTCTTGTCGGAGAGGATCAGGAGGATGTAACGGAAGATCTACAAAGAATAACTAAGTATTGGAGAATTGATTCAAGCAGAACATGGTTGACTTCTGGCCAGATAAAAGTGCACAGAAAAGGAAAAATCACATGCTTTCCGCCCGCTCAAATTGCACGCGAAAAATAAATTTCCTTACAACCTATGTATTCATCTTACTGTTTACAAAACGAATACTGTAGCATTTCCAGATAGATAAATACCGTAATCATTTACCTGGATGAAGTCGAGGAAGAGCTCCACTGCGTGCCACACGTAGTCGTGGTCTCCACGGCGGTTCTGAAATGAACAACAGCTATTCATTTGACCAAGACCATAGACTTCCAACTAGGGTGTCGCATTCCGTCACTTTTCCACCATGCGAGACCGGCGCGGTCTAGAATGAGTCTCGCGAAATCGCTGTATGCAATGTAAATGATGCGAGAATCTCGTTCTCGCAGTGTTCTCGCATTCGCTGCTAGGGAATGGTAAGGGACCGGTGTGTGGGAGAATCGAAGAAACAATGGTCTCGCGAGATTCTCGCACCCATCTCCGTTCATTTCATTCATTCTCGCGAGACCGCGCGGTCCTATTCATTTTCATGCGAGATTCCCGTTCTCGTTCTCGTACGCGATTCCCTACTTCCAACAGAGGTGGAATACATGGCGAAAGAGAATGGACACTCGCGCCGTGAGATAGACGAGGACAATGGCGCATCCTTCCATTTCATCACTATGACTCAGTTATCTTGCAGTGGAATGATCTCTGACCTTCTCAATCATGAGTTGAGTGTCGTAGAGAACGAATCCACATCCAATGGCAAGTCCAGCCAGAAGAAGGACAATCGAAGGAAGAAGAGAACGGAAGAAGATTGTGACGAGAAGAAGAGTGAATGACGACGAGACAAGGGTTCCTACAATCAATCAATCAATCATGGGTATACGGTAGACATTCGAGTCAGGAGAGCGCCCACTCACCTCCGAGGAACATGTACTTGGTGCTCTCAGCATGGAGGGACGCGAGAGAGAAGGCACCGAAGATGAGGACCTAAGAAGGGAACATTGCTAAATCTGATAATGATGGTTGACAACAAGAGGGGGTTAGGGTAGCACGTCATGATGATCTTACAGTAGCGAAGAGTGCAGTGGAGATGATGGTAGGATCGATGTGAATGGCCATTTCGAGAAGAGGACCAAGGGAGATTCCTGCAATGGAAAACATCGTGAGGTATAGGACTTTTCACACAAGAACAGTGTCCGTGTTATAATGTGCTTCCCAGTCAAAAAGAAGAAATTGTGTTGTGTCCTTGCCTAATCCTGCGATGTGTAATAAATATAAGGGTACCCTTCATAAAACGGGAATTTGCGATATTTGAAAGAGTTCCAATTGCAGGGAAATAGACGTTCTGCAAATTGAGAATACGTTACAAACCAGTGGTGAAGCAGAATCCCATGAAGTATCCGAGTCTCTTCTTTTCGTTCTCAGCCGTGTGGGGGACAGTGATGAGGGCCATCATCAGACCGAAGGAAACTTCAATGATTACGGTAATCAAAGTCCAGTTCATTCGAGCTACAGTAACCAACCCAAAGAGAGGAGGAATCCTGCACGGAACATCTCAGTGAAGAGATGGGCAGAGGCACCGAAGGCCGCTACAGTCAATCCGATGGCTAGAGTGGAGTAGACTGCAGTGAGATGCTCACGCACTGGCTTCTCCCTTAATAAATACAGTAATCTTCAAAATAAATATATTTTATGACCCGATTGAATTACCGTAATCGATGACTTACAGTTTGTCATTGAGTGCAGTGAAGACCCTCTCTGCATTTTGGAATAGTGACGTTGGGTCAGTCGCACGACGAGTCGAAGTCATTTTCTACAAAGAAGGGAATCTTCACTGGAATGGAAACACATCGATCAATAAACAAGAATGAATGGGAGATGAAAGGAAAAAGCAATTCGTTGCATGAAGACAAAGAGACGTAGCCATTACGCCATTCGCATAGATTCACACCCGAGAATGTCACAGCTATTCCCCCATTCGAGAGGGACAAGGATAAGATGTGTAAGGATTTACACTTCTTCCAATTCATCAGCTGTGAAAACGACAAAAAGTTGTTTGAATTAGAGGATTACACTCCCGAGCCACGTTCGTAATAACCAATTTGTATGCGCGAGAGGAACACGTCACGTAAGGGAAGAGGCCTTGTCGATAAGTGAGAGTGAAGGGACCTCGCACAGTTCTCAGCTATCACCATAACAACTGTTAGTGAGAGCATAAGAGTAAATGAGATGTTGGATCGATAAGAAACATCTGCAGGACTAAGAGGGAAGACTCGAATACACTGAATGCATCAGAATTGAGAATGCCATGGGAAAGGCTGCCATTTGTCACCCTTTAGACATCGTTCGAAGCGATTGGCTACCAACGAATGAGAAGAGAAGGTAGAAAAGACCGATGACGTCGACATTCGCTTCGGTCTATTGCGCAACAGTCGATAGAACTTCGAGAACGTGTGAGAGGGAGTGTATTGAATGCACACTCCGATATCATCAGAAAGAGATACCATCACAGGAACCGACACAGATAACAGTGTGCGAGATTGACGCACAACAACGACTGAAAAAATGACGCAGAAAGCAGGAATGAGGCAGTGGGTACAACTTCCCAAATGACACGTTGCCTTAACCCAATTGCATCACGCAGAGACTAAAGAGCATTGCACCAATACAAATCTCAACAGATTGAGAAAGCACTGATCCGGCCTATTGCTAATAACCCATACTACACGTCATACATGCGAAAACGTGGGAGAAAATGAATAACAAAATAGCTTTGTAAAAACACGCGATCGATCCGCAGCGCGCTGAATTGCCAACTATGCGCGACGCGGCTCAAAGTTCTGTGGTGCGCAGCGAGTTCGGTCTGTCAATTGTAATTATTGTTGTTTTTTCTCAACACAGGCACGATTATCCTCCAAGTGCGAGAGATGGTATTCATGAAAACAGTGAAATAACATCATTTCTATTTTCAGACAGTGGCGGTTTTGTGGGAGGGGATATTGTTTTGTAGGGAGAGGTATTTGGGGGAGATGAATACTCTCCGTGTCTCTCCAATTATCCACTTGATCCCCTCTTCTCCTCCAATCATCTTCTCCCGTTCCCGGTCACATTCATAATACCGATGGTATCATCTCCATCCACTCTTCCATGAAAATGTCTGTAGTACAGAAATACGGTTACTACAGACTCTGTACCAACTGCTTTTCTCGTTCACCTACCATAGCCGAGAATAGCTGTTTAGAGTCTTTATCTTGCCGTTAATTCAAATTCCCCATTACAACAATTTAAGTTATTGTATCTATTATAGAGACATCAATAAATCATATTCAGAAACAAATTTCGCAAGCTCTCGCTTTGTTTAGCTTACAATTAGCACAGGAGAAAAGCACCAGATGGAATTGATCTATTCCCCTCTACCATTCTGTATCCTTGTCACATTTCCCTTTGTATCGTTCCCTATTCACGAATATAACGATATAGCTCTTGTTGTCAACAGAAGAGGAAAGAGAAGTGAAGCAATGTGTCGTTGCTGTTTCTTTCCTGCACCCACATTTCTGTTGTTGCAAAACAACCCCATACGAAGGGGGAGTGAGGAGTAGGGTAGGAAATCCAAGAAGAAGTACATTTTTCTGTCGTCTAACTCCTTCAGAGCGGTTGCCCCTTATATGAGAGACACAACCACTCTGTTGAGGGAATTCGACAAGAGAAAAAATTACTTTTGCTTGGATTTCCTTCCCTAGAGTGGATGAATGGTTTTCACCTCTATTTGGAACGTCCCTTTCTTTCCGTGTCTGACTCATCTCACTGTCAGTAGTAGTTAGCCCATTCGTTCACCGGGCAAAGATCATCTTCATTCTCTCCCCTTTCCTCTCTCCCAAGTGGTTGTCTCTTCTATTCGAGAGAGAAAGAGTAAAGAGTGAGACAGTTCAGTACTCTAAACAATCTCAACTCTTCCCACTTCTTCCTCAAAACCGACTGGGCGCTTCTTCAGTGCAAATATCACTGAGCTTCATTGTTGTTTCCCCTCTCCGAACCCTTCCCCTCTCAATTCAATGGTCTCTTCCCACACTTTCATCGTAAATACTCTTCCCTTCACTCTAGGGAATGGTGACTGAATGAAGAGGTTCATTCAATATTTATTCTTCGATGTTTTCCTCATAACTGTTAGACTCCCTCAACCTGACCCAATCGAGATTTTGTTAAAATGTATGTTGATCTCGATCCTTCATGCCTCGTTACTCTTTACCGATCACTTGTTGCTCTTCTCTCTCTTTTCCCCCTTGATTTCTCTTCTGAATTACCCCTCTCCCCATTGAGTTACGTCCATTGATCGAATACTCAAGAGAGGGTGTCTTCCCCAACAAGAGGAACACTCATTCATCTTCTACCTATTAGACAGTCGTCTCTAACCGCAAAGTGACAACCAATAGATCTCAATAGGTCAATCTGTTGTCATTCTTCACCGCAGAGTTGTTGACACTCCCTCATAGGCAAACTCGCTGCTGAGAAAAATAACAAAAAAAAATTACCGATTTAGAACCGCTAGTGAAAACATCTCAACTGAGAGTGGGTAACATCTAGAGTGCGATCTTACGTTCCTCTCCCATGCCCATAATCCATTTACGACCCATCTTCTTCTAATTGACTGTTATTCTGGGCGCACTTCCCCAATCGAACGTGGATCGTACTGTAAGAATGGAGATAGTCACATCTGTGATAGGTCTACCATTATCACCCTCGACTTTTATCTCCAGTATCTCTTGTGTTATACTCCTCCTATCTAATCCATTACACTTTGATCCTCTGAGGTCGGCGATTCTTTCATCTCAGACAGTCTTACGTTTCCCAGTCCTCGAAAACAAACATTGTCTTCATCTTGCCTTCCCTGGCTTGTTTTCTTTGCATGAATGGCCTCTCCCCTTCCAAAAACTAGTGTAATTCTTGTAAATCGTCCTGTTGGGACAGGTGTGTCTTTACCTCAAGAGTGAGAGAGGGGGAAGGAGATGGAGAGGGAGAGATGACCCCTTCAATGCTTACAGTCGTTCTATCTAGGGTCAACCCGCGTCTCGAGATGTCCTTCTTGAAACTCATTCAACACTGTTTGCAGACCCATCTTCACTACACATTCCTCTGTCAGACGCCCTAACCCGGCGCGGATAAGTTTCAGATGCCCAACATCATCGACAATCTCGGAACGCGGCTCTTCCAATCGGTTACGAACAAGGCCGGAGACATCGGAGAGAAGTTCGAGGAGGAGTTCTCAAGACTCTCCTACAATATCACCAGTGAGTTGGTACTGGTAATTACCCCAGTAACCGTTCAAGTAATACAGTACAGTAGCTATCGATTGACTATCCACGCAACCTTGCGCGTTCCTCTGGGTAAATAGTAGTACAATTGAAGTGGTGTGGCCATCTTCTTTCATTTCTCGACATTTCAAGGTCTTTGTATGTTTTCTCATCCATTTTTGGGAAAATGGCAGTTGAATCAGAATTGAATGAAGACAGGCGTCTTTTTCTCTGTTTCTCTCACTTCCCTCGTTCTCTCGTTTCTTTGTTAGTACCGGTTTTATATAGGGAAGAGCCCTTTTTATGAGATGTCAAATATTGAGGGAAGACTGAATGGCAACTGATTGAGTGAATCGTGTAAGTAACACAAATGATTATCTATTTGTTTTTCAGCCGAAGTCGATTTGGTCGTCAACGAGATCATGTCGCTGTCCGTTTTCATCAAAGTGAGTCGTCACTCTTAAAAGTTGAAGTTCGAAACCCAAATGAAACTTTATAACTCTGAAACTTAACCAGTGCGGGTTTGCTCACAAGAACACTGAATGTTTCTTCAGGTGACTCTCGTTCTTCTGTGTATACTAATCGTCGTGCTCACAATAAGATATCTCTCGTACGGAACCAGGGTCGCATTTTTCAAGGTAACTCAACTCTAATTGTAAGATAATAAAAAGAACTGTGAATTCTATGGTTATTATCTGTTTTTGAATACAGTAAGAATGCAGTAAGTCTCCTCTTTGCAGGCCCGTGACTGGCTACGTGAGAATTCAGAGAAGGCTCCACCTCAAGTCATTCTTCTTATGCCTCAGAACGGAGAGGGAGGACAGCAGTACATTGATGAGGTACTCATTCATCATTTCAATTCTTCTGTGTACGGTGAAAAGCAGAGGCTTTCTTGTGCTTCAGATGGATAACAAATTAACATTTCTTCCATTATTACTATCTAGGTGACATGTAGGGGTTCTAAATCGGTAAATTTCTCGTCATTCTTCTCGGGATCGCTGATGTCTCAAAATCTTATAGACAACAGCGCTGTGGAGAATAATGATGATAAATTTACCTATTTAGATCCTCTGGTGACAGGGTATCTGAATCTAATCAGACAGAGCCTCACAAACACCAACACCTCTTTCGCTAAGAATAAAAGCTAGTACCTAACGAGAAATTTTACAAGGAGGAAAGGGTGTCATTGAGATCACGTGTAGACTGAATATGTCTATAATCACTATTGAATGCACTAGCTGATCTAACAAAGAAGCTGTTTTTACGGTAGAGTTGACGAGTGGATGTATTGAAGAGAGTGAAACCTGGTCCCCGCAAGGTTGACGTACGGATAGTGTAACGATGGGCATGTTTGTGGGAGAGGCGGGTATGTCCAAAAACCGGCTTGTACAGCATTTTCATATCTATGTCCTTGCGCCTTTGAAGGAGGGTAGGTAAATTGGTGTTCTTATGAGATGATATTGCAGGCCCATTCTCGTACTCCCTCTCCTCCTCTCTCTCCGGACACCAAGAGCTACGCTTCAAGTGTGCCCTTTCGACCCCATAAGTTAGCTTTAGTTGTTTAGTATTTATGGTGTGGATGGAGCATACCGTAATCTTGTGTAATTTGAGAATCGGCGGAGCTCGCAGGACGATAAGCAGACAGTCTACCATGTACGCTGATCCAATCACGGCTCAGACTATCGAAAACATCAAAAGGGAATCATTGTCTTTGTTCCACAATCATGCGAAAGTGGAAGAAGTTTAGATAAGACAAAAAGAACTTAAGGAGAATTCTCTTTTGGAGAGGACATGATCTTACGATGACGAGTATTACTCTATTCTGGTTTAATGAGCGACTGTTCGTTTCATTCATTTTCTTTTGTATACGAAAAATCTTCAACAAGTTTTTGATCATCGAAATCTTCTTTGAATAGTTTCCGTTGTTAACATTTTGTTCCGAATTTGTGCCTTGTACGGCAAATTTACACATGATCCTTCAAATTTACGAAGAGGAAGAACGGGTTACTCTTCTCTGTCACAGTTAAATTGGCCAATTGGGGTCTTGCAATGTACATAAAATAAATACGTGCAAAGAACCTAATCTTGGGAAATTGAATGACCATATAATATTAGGGTGTTCCATAAGTCTTTGTGCACTCACTTTTTCTTATCCTATCTTCCTTAAAATTGAAGGTAGCTTCTATGCAAAATATTTGTAGGTACCCTATATCA
>JACMIF010002166.1:0-16469 GCA_014805445.1 Diplogasteroides magnus | reverse complement strand
GGTGGCACCCTTTGAATCGCTGAATCTCGAATACGAGCGATTTCTGAATATATGTGTAAACAAGTTTTCTGCTCAGAATTTAGCGCTCTTTCATCTGAGATCAACTTCAAAAATCGTGACATGGTCCCTTTAATGCCAATGGTCATCTGTCACTAACAAATGCTTACCTTGTAATAGTTGTAGAAGTGAGAGTAAAGGAATGATCATTGTGTGCCTCTCCTCTAGTCCTTCCACTCAAATCCTTCTATTACTTCCTTCCCTCTCAACTCCATTCTTCCTCTTATTATTTTAGAACAATGATCAATACATTAGGAGACGCGAAGGGAAGAAAGGAGGAAAGAGGACGAAAAGAGGAATGAGAATGGAGGGATTATAAGATGCAGTGGAATGGAAGTACCCACAGGCATTACGAGAGATTTGACAGGACTGAGGAGGAGTCATTGATTGAAAGGGAAGAGTGTAATGAGACAACGAGAGACTCCCTTTCTGCCTTTATCCGAGCTCGTAAGTGAATAAAATGAACAAACTGTGCAACAAACAATATATGAGAATGATTGAATGTCGAATGTTATAACCAATATGACAATCATTCCTCTGCTACCAGATCCCCATAGTAAACAGTTATTGTCTTGATCTTCTTATTGAGACAACTCTGTTCAATCTCACATTTCCCTCCTTGACCAGCCAATGAAATGATTTGTTTGAGTGAAGTATGACGAGGAAGGAAATAAGCAATATTGGGAGAGACTGCCTTAGCTGCATTGAAGATATCGATTCCATCAGGAATCATATGACGACTTATGTCGAATTCCTTAAAGAGAGATATGAAAGGGAGAATGAAGAGTGAACTTACTTCACTCTTCAGATATCCAGGTCCTCCCCATGGAGGAGAAAGGAAAATGGCATCGATAGGACGATTTCCTTCCCTATCCCATGATGAAGCTACATGGAAGAAATCACCGAGGATGAAGTCGATTTTGTCCTCAACAGATAATATTATTTCATTGTCCTTCAATACTGCGATCGGTCTATTCAACATGTAAACTATGACACATCCAGACACTTTGGTGTTAAAAATCAACTGCTATGTAGTAGACTGTAATATAAACTGTGATGGAATGAAGAAGCGTAAGCTTGGATAGAGTCATTCATTTCTCCATTGAGAGATGGAAGGGGAAGATGGATTCGTGATTGAACCAACGTCCATGTTATCATTCACAGGTTATACTTCTATTCATTCTAGTTAACATTGTATATTCAGAAGCCTTTGAACCTTCTCGATTCTTCTCTCACAGAAAAGAAGGATCATTGCTATTCAGTGATTTCTTCTGTTTCTTCAGAATCTTATCACTACTTCCACTGTTCATTCTACCCCGACTTCTGTCCAACATTCCAAATGAAACAAAGGTCTTACTCGACAGATTCCAAAAGGACTTCGATTGTAGAGATATGTGTACACCTTATTCTCTGCTCCCATTCAATGTGCAGTGTCAATGAGTATAATTGAGATTATCTTCATCTACATCATAGGAATTGTTGCTTTCTTTCCAGTCAATTGAACCTAATCTCTCATTCAGGGTGGAACAACTACAGTAGGAATGTGCACTTTGATCGTTGAATTATTTATGTTAATGGCCAGAATGTACTATATTCTCTATCTCGTGAGATTTTCACTCAATCCTCCATTCATTATTCTTCATTATAGTGCGCAACAGTTCAACGCTTTTCTCACATCTTTTCTCGCAGACAAATATCATTGTACATCCTTGTAGTATGCACTACACTCCCATTGGTAATCTTTCCTTCCACTAAACCAATGAAACAAAAACAGCTTTTCAAAATTCTTTATGTCATGTTCTTCGCCACTGAACGCACTATATCCGTGATTTGCACCCCTTCAAGAGCAATAACCGAGAATATAGTAAGAATTTTGGTCCTCCTATGACAAAAGAATCTGCAGTTTACTATTATCTATTTTTCAATCATTATCAATTGTTCATTCATTCTCTCAACTGCCAATCTAGTATACTCTCTCTATGATTACTACAAGGGAAAAGGTTTAATCAATTATCTATAGTACTCATAAAAATCGCTTCAGAAACTGACGAAGAGGCCAGGTTGAGGATTGAACTCAGTGTTTCCATAGTCTCATTTCTACTCATAATCCAGCCTTTAATATTCACAATATTTTATCTACCATTACTTCTTGCGAACGGTGAATGAGAAAAGTCAAAATCCTCAAATATTATTTTATATTCAGAATACCCCTTCTCAAAAGGCCTTCTCCAATTCGTTTACTACTCCACTGAATATCATCAACTGTTCTCCATTCCCATATTCACTACTCTTCTTATCATCTTCGTCCCTCCAATTACCCAATCCTTCCATTGTATCTTCCAAGAAACGGCCGAAAAAGTTCTCATAAGAGAACAATCCACTAATCAACCCGATGACCATATTGAAATGTGATCATATTTCATTTTATTTTATCCTATTATATTTGGCAATTTTATTAACGACTTACCAGTACTCCGTAGACTCTTGCATTCTCCCGTGCACATTTTAGTCGTACAGGATCGAGGTCGACTGCGATTACTGTAATAGTTTGATGGATAAAGGGATACTGTAGTGTGATACCATGAGCTCCTTTTAGTGCGAGTTGAATGGAATTTCCTCCAACACCAGCAAATGCATCCATGATGACTCTTCCACTACTAATAACCATTCTGTCAGCAATGTGTTGTGCTATTCTCTCTGGAGTAACAGAGAACCATCCCTCTGTACAATAACATTCAATTATTATCTTCCGATTGAACTCACCTCTATCCATCACAACTCCATCATCGAACTTTGTGAATAGTCGATATCGTTGGAACCAATACTTCTTGATTTCGTTGTCTTTTGAGTACACCTCAAGAGCAACGATCAACCAATTCCATACAATCTACAGTACTTCTCTCGCATTTTTCGCTATGAGACAGGCGTCCTTCTCAGGATCGAAGTCTAATCGAATTTCATCCGATGATGATGATGGTCCTTCCTGAAATGTAATACAATCTCATGTAAATGATGAAGAGTTGAACTAACTCCAGAAGGAACTTCCAATACTTCGTCTTCTTCCTTTTTCTCTTCTTCATTATTTTCCTTCTCAAGGACAATAACCTTGTCCGATAAATGAGGATCATAGATCTCATATGAAACATCATCAAATATGTCATCCCAACCAGGTACTAAATAACTGTACAGCATAATCAATTTAATACGATACTTACAGGTTGAATTCTCATCCTTTCCTTTACAGTCACCTCCACCAAAATGTTCCTCCTCTTTTCTTTCTTCTTCCTCACACAATTTCTTCGGCCCAATGGTAAATCCGAGTCCTTGGATCTACAAAAGTGACCTTTGATCATCCACAATTCACAATGATAACAAACATCTCCGAGAAACTCTGCACATCTCTTAGATGCTCTTCTTGCAGAAAAGAGATCAAATTGTCTTGTGACAATTCGTGTCACTTCCTCACACAATACAGTCCATATCTCCTCATATGTTTGTAATTTGAAACAAGGATCATCTCTGAAGAACAACATATCTCGTGATTAGATACTAAAAACCTGTTGATGCTGGATAGTGATGCAATGACTTGATCCCTCAAAAGAACCAAATCTTCAGCTGCATCCAGTAGACTCGCTTCTAGTGCACTTCTGTGGATGGAACTGTATATGTGCACTCTTCTTATCTCACCTATCACATTCCTCCATCTCAGGACCGAAAACATTCAACCATGTCCGATTGATGTAGAATGTCTTTGCATCCTCCCAATATTCATCGAACGATATGTAATCCCTCCAATTTCCCTCTCGTTTCTTTGTAGCACGTTGTCCCTTCTTCATGAATGTCTTTGGGACATTCTTCCATAATCCCCTCTTGGGGCGAGGTTTATGTGATTCATCTGCAACAATGTAGATAATTGAGCTCAAGACAGTATCAAAATGCTCACCCGACACTTCTAATTCAGCCATTGCTGCTTCCAATTCTTCTCCACCTTGTTGACTCTTCTTTTGAAGGTCGTAATCCCTAAACTTTATTTGTTTGGGAAAAGCTTGATGAAGGTCTTACGTAATATAGGCTCTGCTAAAGTTGCAAACGGCTGACGAATCTGTAGAATTGGAGTATAGTGATGATTTAGCTATGAATGTCCACGGATAACGGTATTCGACGAAGTTGTAGTCAGCCATTAACCGTTCAACTGAATTATTCAACGACGGCAATGGACCAAGATGGAAATACAACGAATTTCGAAAGAATGAGAAAAATTAGATTCAAGCGAAAGTTTGAAAAATTGGCTCTTACAGTAGTAAAGAGTGCAAAATTGGGTCAGTTTCGGTCAGATATTATACGGCAGTGTACATACGCAAAGATTAGGCGATGAGACTATAAAATTACAGTTGAAAATATATCAAACAGTGTAAAATGTCTACTGGAGACTATATTATATTCTAGTTGTTAGAGGAGAAGTTCCATAGTGAAAGCAGTTCTACATGAACATGAATTCTTCATTTTCTACATCGTAGATACCAATGTTGATATTTCTAAAAGAACTAAAGAACTTTACAATAAATTAGCAGCGAATTCGTGCTGAACATGGAAAAATCACTGATGATATTAATTAATATTTCTGTTTTTATTAATTGAACTCGCCTTTCTCTCAATTGAGCTCAAATGCAGTCATCCCTGGAGTTCGCACTTCAGCTTGGCCAAGCTTGGCCAAGACCGTTTTTTACTCAGTTGTACTTGGTTTTACTCAGACTTCCTCAGCCAAGTTCGCATTTTACTCAATTTCCCCTCTTTTTACTCAGTTTTATTCAGTCAAGTTCAATTTCTACTCAGTTTTGCTCAGTCTCCCTCTTTATACTCAGTTTCCCTCGTTTACTCAGACTTACTCAGTTTCCCTCTTTTTACTCAGTTTTACTCATTTTCCCTCTTTATACTCAGTCTTGCTGGGCCAAGACCAAATTTTACTCAGCCAAGTTCGAATTTCTCCACCAGGGATTGACCACATATCTCACATAAGACTTCTTCTTCTCCTCCTAGAAATAACTACTCAAAATTCGTGAATATCCTTTGGATGCACAATCAACCATGCGTGTCCCCATATGCACTTTTGTGCCACTCGTCCTCATCCCTCTATCCCATTTATCCCTCCTATTGAAGATCTTCCCCTTTTAGACATGGATTCTTGCAATGGTTGCTAACATGAGAAGATTGAATGAAATGTTATCCCTCAACAGGTGAAATGTGTCTGGTTGTCTAATACAAGTCCTGGTCACTATCCCCCCCCCCCCTTGACTCCTCCCCCTTCTCATATGGCCATCCCTTCTCTTTTCCCTTCTACTTCTCTATTCTGTCTCTCAATGACCTCTTCCCCCCTTGTAAAGTCTTCCCCTCTGTCACTGTATCTAGTTTCTCCCTCTAATCATAAACAATATAGGGAAGGACTGTGTGTGGATGGAGGGATGATTGTCCATTTCTTCCTTCTTCTCCTTCCCTCTCCTTCATCTTCACAATGGAATGACAAGGTCTTCTTCATCTGGTTGTAGTTCCCTTTACGATTCCCTCCTTCCGTATGGCACATATTAGTGTGTCACCCATTAACACATGTCCAGTGTTCCCCTCTGTCCATAACTAATCACCCTTCTACTCTAACAATGCCCTGGGGGCACAACACTCTATATCTCATATTCATTACAGGTCCATTCAATTGAGAAGAGAGGAAGGAATGAGAGGTTCGTTTGTTTCTTTCATTCCTCATGACTCATTCATTCATTAGCTTTCCCTTCTCTTTATTGGAGTCCTTTCTCAGTTTGAGAAGGGGGAAGAAGCTAACGATGCCACAAGGGAAGAGTCTTAATGAGACTGAGTACCCACACAAAACAGGAATGGACGAGAGTGGGGGAAGGGACATCGTTATGGGTCCTCAAGAAGGACTCGCCCTCTCACTTACTAGAGTAATGGCATCTAGACATGAAATGTGGCCTCTGAAGTTGTTGAGAGGATATGTTAGAAGGGAGGTACCTGTCATAAGAGTATAAGTCATTCATCATTTGGATAAGGAAGGGCCTCTATTAGGAGGGAACGGGATGGCGTGTCAAATAGAGAATGAGTTCACATTTCAGATGGAAAGAGGAGAGGACAACAGACTGCAACTTCACTGTGGCTATTAGTGAAAATGATAGAGAACCATCTATATTCACGGTCTCACACTCTTTACTTCAGTTATGAATGACTCCTTTCAGAATCTAACCCTTAATGAAGGGGAAACAGTCACTCCTGTTTCTGTCTGGCCATTCACTGTCTTTCTCAATGGAACAATTACTGTATCTCCTGGACTCAACTATGAATCCTCTAAAGAACATCAACTCATATTGTCTATTCATGGAGAAAGAAGAGGTGAGTCCTTCCCTCTCTTTGGATTACTACTGATCCCCTTCTCCTTTCTCTTTGCCCTAAGGGGAACATGCTGTTATGTCTGCTTGAGTGCCATTCATACTGACCTCTCATGTCCCACTCAGTGTCCCTTCTGCAGTCCTTTCCCCTTTGAGTGTCCCTTCCCCTTCTAGAGTCCCCTCTGTTCCCTCATTAGGACAAAGCGACTCTGGATGAAAACCCTCGAGTTGAGAGTGTATTGTGAAGAGATTGGGTAATGGATAGAGGGTATAGCCATATGGGCCAGAGGGTGGCTGCCACCCTACACGGATTAACTATCGACAGATGCAAATGTCTCATGGGGGAACTGTCACAAAAGACCTGCTATTATGACGGCTGACTCTAAGAAGGAGAGTCCTTTTGAGTAGTGCATTGACTGTGTATTGGATTAGTCGGAGTTTGTACGAGAAGAGTCTCCATGACTACTCACTTCCCTTGTCACATCTCTCATTCATTCATTTCTTCTTATGGAATGAATAGTAGTCTACAGATGGTAGATGCAGTCCTACTGTAATTGGTAGTCTTCTCAATAGACCATGTCCTAATTGTCCAGTTGTCTTTGTATGTAGAGGTGTTTGATTGGGTGGAAGAGACTGACATGAAGGGTGCCTGTCACTTCATATACAGAGCAGGGTACGCAAACGAAGCATAAGGGCATTTCTATGTCGTCAAATTCCGTCGGAGCTGTTGTCTCTCTCGTGTGATGGACAAGCGCTAAGAGTGAATTACATGACATAAAAATGAACTTATTCTTCCTTTTCCTACACTAATAGAGAGACATTCACTCTATTCAGATCGTACATGTCAACTACGAATAGTTGTTATGGATGAAGATGAACCTCCTCTCTTTATTAATTCCCCTCGACCACTTCTGGCTGTCGTTCCACTTCATCCACCACTAGGTCTTCATGTATACAAGTTGGAAGCAAGAGATGAGGGAGGAGAGGGAAACAACGCTGTCAACTATCATCTAATCAATCAACAACGTATACTGTACTCTCATATACTGTAGTAATGGAGTCATTCAGCTGAGGGATACTTCTCAGTTGATGAAATGACTGGTGTAGTTCGTACAACAATGAGAGAATACAAAAGAGGAGAGACATATCGACTATTCATAGAAGCATTGGATGGAAGAAGAAAAGAAGAGGAAGGGACTCGATCAGTACGAATATTGAGTCTATTCCCATTGATACTCTCATTCAGGGTACAAATGTTGCTGTATTGGAAATTGTGGCAGGTGACAGACCTCCACAATTCCTGAAACAGAAATATGAAGTGGAAATGGGAGAGGATTATGTTGTTGATGCAAGGTTATTCAGTTAATGACAAATGGAATGAAATGAATCATTTACAGTGTCGTTGATGTAAAAGGACATTCATTTCGATCAATAGATGGAAGACCAAAGAGTCCTATCATCTATTCTCTCAAGGTACAGTAACCCGTGTCAACATTGATTAACTGATTCCTATTGAGGATTCATCTGGTTCTCCTTCTTCATTCTTCAGAATTGATCCTTATTCTGGCTTAATTCATTTGAAGAGACTAATCGACTATGACGATCCCTCCCATAACAAGGAGTATCATCTAACAGGCTAGTCTTCTCATTTCCTTTTCTATCTTATCCTTGCATCTCCATTTAGTCCCTTCTTCATCCTCTTATCCCCATCCCCCTATTACAGCCTTTCCATTAATCAAGGGGCCCTCAGGGTTCATTCACAATCTAATTACGTCTATCCATGTCCGATTGCCTCAATAGATGCTTCCACCTTGGTAGTATCCTCCCCTCTTATCCCCCTGAGGGCCTTTCCCTGTGGCTGATTGAGGCCAGTCTTCCTAATGGCAATCCCTTCTCTACTCAAGATCCTCTTACTTTGTCAAGGGGAAGACTCATGATCCCCCTTCACTATACAACATCTTTTAGTTGTGGCAGAAGAGGACACAATGAAGAGTAGTGTACAAGTCAATATTCAACTAAAGGTACACACATTGACAGAATGACATTATGACAGAATGACAGGACATTAATGACAATTCTCCGACATTCAAACAACCACTCTACTCAACACATGTGGGAGAAGACTATCCAATAGGACAGACTATTGTGACAGGTTGAGTCTCTTCTATCATCCATCCATTCATTCATTCCATTCAGTGGAAGCATTGGATAAAGACTCGAGGGAGAATGGAAGAGTCTCTTATTCAATCAGTGACAATCATAACTTCACAGTCAATGAAAGAGGGGAAATAAGTGCAAAGGTGGGAGAAATGGATGGGAGAGAATGGGAATATGAGTATTTAGAAGAGATTGGATGCAGATCAATTGAGACAAGGAGTGTATGTATATCGATTGGTTGTAACTGCAACAGACAATGGAATACCTCCATTGTCATCCACTGCTGCTGTAAGAAGAGGAATGAGTAGACAGGAATGATTCCTATTGTAGATTCACATTCGAACTGAGAATACAAATGATGAGAGTCCAGTCTTTCTTCCAACTGCAGAATACAATGCATATGTGGCTGAGGATGCAGAGGGAGGAACTCCTGTGGTACAAGTACAAGCAAGGGATTCTGATGGAGATCAGGTGAGGAGAGAAGAGAACAAGGAGGAGACAGACAATACAGATTATATACTCTCTATTGGATGATAATGGAAAGGAGAAGACTGAGACTGAACTACTTTCTATTGACAGAGACACTGGTATGATGCTTCGCTTTAAAAATAACGCTCCCGACACATTATTTCAATTTGTAATGACGAATTTGTCCAGAATGAGTGAAAACAGTTTCTTGTCGTATTGTCGATGTAGAGGAAAGTGAATATATTCCCATTGTAGGTCTAATTCGTCTTCGTCCTGGAGTTGGGGCAAAAGATCTTTCTCGTGTTTCATCCCCCCTCAATGTAACTGTTGTTGCACGAGATGATGGAAGTTGTTGTCCTAATGGAGAAAGAAGACACAAAACAACTGCGATTGTAAGAATTGGTGAGGAATGAAGAAGGAAGATGAGGAAGAAGGAGGAGGACATTCAGGAATTGAGGATATCAACAATAACAAACCTGTATTCAAGGAATGTGCAGAATACTCTAAGAGGGCGAGATTGAGGGAGGGAAGTTACAAGGATCCTAATACAAGAACACTCATTCTGAAGGTAGAAAGAGAATGAGGAAGAGGATTAGGAAAGGATATTGAGGTGAAAGCAGAGGATGAAGATAGTAGTAACAATGGACAGATTGTATATTCACTCTATCATTCACAGACTGAAAGTAGAAAGGTAAGGAAAGACAAGAACAGAAGGGGAACTTCAGTATTATTCAGCCCTTTATCATCGACCATCACACTGGTGAACTATTCCCCTCCCCTCATGTTGTGTTCGATAGAGAAACAAGATCTCGAGAGGAAGTGACAGTCAAGGTATACGGTAGATGAGACTATTGATTGATGTGATTGATGTGCAGGCAACAGATAAGGGAGATCGTCCATTGATTGCATTCTGTCAGTTCTCAGTACAGGTTGGAATCTTCTTCCATCTTGTCTATTCATTCCCTCTTAGATCGAAGACGTGAACGATAATGCACCAGTATTTGACAGAGAAAGTTATCAAGCAAGTATGAGTAGACATGAGACAGCAGGGTGAGACTGTCACTTATCTTATATCAGTCCCTTCATTTAGTGCATCCCTATTGACAGTAATGGCTGTGGATGTGGATGGCCCCCAGAATGGACAAGTGATTGTCTTTCCCCTTCTAATCCCATTCATTCTATTCACAGGTCAAGTATTCTTTGTCCTTTGATCCTGGGGCAGGGGATGAACATCTCGATGATGTTTCATATCTTGAATTAGAAGATGGAAGAGGAGAAATCAAATTGAAGAAACAACTTCCACCAACACTAATGGTCAATCAATACTGTCTCTACTACTGTAATGGGTATACTGTAGAAGGAGGAGCTTCGTTTCGTAGTGACAGCATCAGACAATGGAGAGGAAGGATCATTGTCGTCTTCTGCTCCTGTTACTCTTATTCTTCACGAATCAACTAAGAAACCCCCTGTATGGCAGTCAACGAAGGAATGTTCATCTAATGTTGTAGTGAAGGAGAATGGAGAAGTGAGTGAAGAGAAGAGGGAAAGACAATACAATTCATTCAGAAGAACTCTGTTATTGCATATTGTTATGCTAAACCAGACTCTCTCATCTCTTCTGTTATGTACAAGTATGTAACAACTTCCTCAACTCTTGTAATGATCCATTCAGATTGGCTGTCTCATCTGGTCAAAGAGATTCAAAGGCAGAATCACGATTTCGGTCATTCGATCAATTGCACAGAAATGGAGACTGGGTGATGGTGAAAGTGATGGAAACACTCGACTATGAAACATGTCACAACTACACACTCACACTCACGGCTACTGTAGGTTTATTGGGTCAGTGATTGGGTCAAATGTTCTATCAGGACATGTCATCGTATGCATCTTCAACACGAGTGATAACAGTTCTTGTGGAGGATGAGAATGACTCAGTGCCACAATTCACAGTTGATCTATTCACGGGAACAATAGAAGAAGAACAGACACCTGAAGATTATGAGATAATGTGAGTGAAGGGAGGGAAAAGAGAATGAGAAGAAGTGAATCAGGAATAAGGGACAGTCTATTGTGACAGTTCAAGCAGTTGACGCTGACTCTAATGGACAATCAAATGAGGTGAGGGGTAGGACTCTCATCCATACACAAAAGAACTTGGCTTCAGCAGTTTTGAAACTGCCGTTGAATAACAGTTTTACTGCTGTAGTTTGTTTAAGCTTCTGAAGATTTTTTTGCCCTTATTGGTCCTTGTACTTTAGCAGTATTTTTTACCTAGAACATGATGACTATTCAAGGGAATCGAAGAAGATTTCAGGTCTTTTATCGTATTCTCCACAAGAATGATCAGGATGATGGTCACAAGTTCAGAATTGACGAGAGAACAGGAGAGATATTTCCTGTGGAGAAATTAGACAGAGAGGAAAAGGTGACTGAGTGGAATGGGCAGTAATGAAATGAATTCATTCAAGGATGAGTACATTCTAACAGTGGAAGCCCGTGACAATGCTCCTAGTAGTCTACCTGGAGTAAAGGGATACAACATCGGTACGAGACAAGGATTATCGATTGATTGACTACAGTATGATTCAGACACGACAAAGGTTCGAGTGGCAGTTGCTGACGACAACGACAATGCACCGTTGTTCGAAGAGAGTCAATACGATGCAAGTGTGGAAGAAGATGCCCCAATTGGACAATCGATTATGAGTCTGAGAGCATTTGATAGGGATAAACGTTAGTCTATGAGGAGAAAGAAAGGAAAGAGAGACTATTGCAGACTCCAAGATACGGTATGACATATCTACTCTAGACAACGAAAGACTTCTATTCGGAATACAAACTGAGACTGGAGTAGTGTTCGTCAAGGTATTCATTCTCCTTCCTCGCTACCGTAATCCTCTTCTTCTTATCAGGAATCGCTAGACTTTGAAAGTCGTCGTGTTCACCATCTTCTTGCGACTGCTTTGGATGGGAAGTTCAATGCATCCACTCGGCTGGTCGTCACTGTCAACGATGTCAATGACAGGTACCGTATCCTTGGATGAGTAAAATCAATCAATAATGGAGGGCTCCTCGATTCGATCAATCCCTCTATTCGATTACATTGAATGAGGAAGATCCTGATGTACCCAAGACAATCTTCACTGTTCATGTAACAGATGAGGACAGTGTAAGTGTCTATTCTGTATTGTCTGAAGAAGAGTTCATATTTAGCCTGAGACAAATGGAGGGATAGAATATCGATTGGAAGGACAAGGGGCTGGTGATCACTTCCAAATTGATCCATTCACTGGTATTCACTACTCTCAACAATAGAATAGTTGTTGTGTTGAGGTGAAATCTCTGTTGTTGCTTCACTCGATAGAGATCCTCCCAATGGTGTTCCCACATGGAAACTAGTGGTACAAGCTGCTGATCAAGGAGGAAGAGGACTTGTTGGATATGCCGATGTTGAGGTCAGAACTACAGTAATCAGTACATTGGGTCCTAAGATGGTCAAAACAAGCAACTCGCACTGTTTGTTCTTCACTGATCTCTCTGTATGCAGGTGCACCTCCGAGATATAAATGACAATGCCCCAGTGTTCCCGAATGATCTCTCGTTCTGGATCGATGAGAATAGACAACCCGACTGTGGGTGCTCATTACAGTATCCCTCTTACAGTACTCCCTTCAGCCTCAGAAGGAGTCTTCATAACAAGATTGGAGGCAACAGATTTGGATGATCCAGCAACAGAGAATGGTCGATTAGAGTATGGGATCAGAGTGAATAAGGAAGTGGATGGACAGCCTCTCTTCTCTATTCATCCATTCACAGGCAAACTATTCGCTATGGTAAGAAGGGATTGATGGAATTGGAGTGACTTACTATTGTAGAGACCATTGGATAGAGAAGCAGCGGGAGAAAAGGAACTACTCATTCAAGTAACAGCAATTGACAATGGATTACCCCAAAGGTGGGAAAGGGAGACTATACAATGGATATACAACTATTCAGAGAAGGATCAGCCAATGTAACCATACGTGTTAGAGACAAGAATGACAATGCCCCTTATTTCGAACACAAGGTTAGAAAAATGACATACCGAACTCCTCAATGCAAAAATACCGTAGTAATTCGTTCCTCATGTTCTAATTGCCGGTTCAGGAGTATTCCGGCTCGGTTTCTGAGAGTGCACCCCTTCATTCCGCTGTTCTCACTCTTTCTGCCATTGATGTTGATGATGGAGACCCGTGAGTATTCGTGGGATAATCCTTATCCTTCTTGTTTTAGCTTCATCCCCAATTATGAGTCATTTCTTGCAGGGATAATGTTCTGTCGTACTCCCTTGTGGATGAACACGATCTCTTCTATGTAACGACAGAATCCGATTCATCTGGGTCTTCCGTCGGTGTCGTGAGGGTAAAACAGGTGAGAATCCTTTCCACGCTAATCATACAATGCTTATCCCTCAAAAGTGATGGATGTTGTTCCCGTGAAGGAAAGTAATTGTGACCACGAATGACTTGTCTCCAGCTGATCTCTTAATGACTTCTTTCCATTGACAATACTCGTCCATCGGCATTCTAATCCTTTCCAACTCGTTTGACTGTAGAGAAGAGTCCTAAGTAGCTCCCCCTCGACCTTTCCTCCTTTCTGACACAAATCTCACTGTCTTCCTTCACTTTTTAACTGAGAAAGAACTCCTTGAATGCTAATTGCATCCTCGTTCCGTATACTATACGATCTGTGAGTAGTCTTCCTTTCAGTCTTCCTTTCGTTGCCATCGGCAGTTTACAAGTAATTGAGTGTATGTACAAGTAGTGTCCACTCACAACATACTCATGGTCTAATCTCTCTTCAGGATGGAACAAGTCTCCTCCTTTCCCTTCTCCGTTCATCCATGTGTCTCTTCCCTTCTGTCCAGATTCATGTCTCTTCTCAATTGAAGCGTGATCCATTCCCCTCCCTACCTGTCTCCCCTTCTTCTCTCTCATTCTTCACCCCCTGCTGCCTACCCTTTAATTTTCCCTTCTCTTTCCTTATCTTCATTCTCTTCGTGTCTCTTATCATACTCTATTCTCCCTCTATTCTCGCCTAGTCCTTCTTTCACACCATGTGTCTACATCAAAGGACGACCTTTGATAGTCTTGTCCATTTCTTCCTTGACCCTTTCCCCTGAGGGAACATGTATGACTCTTTCCTTCTGCTCTTCCATAGTGGACATTGAGTATACAAACAGAGAATGTCCCTTGTGTCTTCCTCTCTTCTCTTCACTCACACCTCTTTTGCCTTCTTCTGACCCTTTGCACAACCAGTTCCCATCCCTCACTATTACTTATATCCATGATATGACTGATTGACAATGCTAATCTGTCACTTATTCAGTCTCTCTATCCACTGGCATCTCTCCTCATTATTCATAATGACCTCTTGTCATTCTCTTTCCTGTCCACCACCCATTAGTGTTCGTTCCTTCTTCTCCTCATTCGAAGGTATTCCATCCCTTTCCTCTCTTTCCACCATTATCTCATGTCATCTAGTCAATCTCGCATTTCACTCTCATCTGCTCGTTATGCATAATAGTCCCTTCTTCCTCTTCTCTGATTCATCATTGCATACAAGAGAATGTGTCATCCCTTGACTCATTCCTTTCCCTTATCTTCCTCCTCAGAACACTTTCACTTCATTCTCTCATGCCTTGTATGCAATGTCCTTGTTTGTCTATCCTATGTGACCATTGGTCCTCTTTCCTCCCTTTGTAGTCCCTTTCCTTCCCTCAAAAGAGGTCCACTATTGCAGTAATTATGATAGTCGTAGTGTGTCCCGTTCCCATTTCGTTCCTTTCCACACTCCGTCCACATCTCCTTTTGTTGAGTCGTTTGGAGACTTTGAAAGGGGGGCTGACCTCCCCCTCTCCCCCCCCTCCCCTTCTATACTCTCGATTCTCTTCCTGTATTGGCAGTTGTGATCGGAGGAAGTCTCATCTTTCGATGTATACGAGACACGTGTGTGTTGGAACATAAGGGGAGAAGGGGGGGGGGTGACTGGTTGTCCCTTTCATTCTATATCGGCCACTTTCCATCCTTGACGCTCTCTCTATCTCTCCTTCGTTGACTTGAATCGAGATAAGATTCTTCCCTCTTTCAATCAATATAATAGTCATAAAAAGAAGAGTGTTGAGTGGGAGGACGTCAATGATTCATCCTCTCTTATCACCTTTTCCCTTCTTCTCCTCCTCCATAGCTTCCCTTGTATGGTCACTCGATTGACCCTCTCCCCAGTTGTATACCTCCCCCCTTCCCCTTTCCTACCTGTCCCCTCTCTTCCCTTCCCTCTCTCCCCCTCTCTCCATCCCTTCCCCCTCGAGACTCTCTACTCTTTCCGTCCTTGAAATATGGCGCCTCTCTATTCTCTTGCACTCTTTTCTCTCTTCACGAGATTCATCAATTCGTTGTCTCCATTCATCTTTCAACTTCATCCTTTCTACTATTGCAACTCTCAGTCTTATCCCTTTATCTGTCCCTAAGAGTAGTCTCTTCTATTCATTCTCTCCCAACTCGTCCCATTATATTCCCTCTTTTCTCTTTCCTTATACTCTTTGACCGTTCCCTTGTCTTCTCTTCCTTTATTCCAATCCAGGTCATGACTCCTTCTATCGATTGGTTCACTCGTTTTCTTTCCTCTTTGACTCATTCCTTGTTTCCTCTTTTGACCTTGATTCATCCATTACCTTCGTGAGTCTTCTCTCTTTCGTGGTCACAATTCCTTTCTGCATTCAGGGACCTTCCATCCAACAGGGGATTGCATGGTTTATGACCAGAGAAGCAATCGAAGACTGTCTACAGTATCCCCTGAACCTTGTTCCTCATTCAGTCCCTCGACTACGAATCATCCCATCGACACGGCTTCTCGTTCCGAGTCGCCGTGTCAGATGGAGTGCATGAGGGAGAGACTGTCGTATCCCTCTCCGTCCTCGACTCCAACGACAACATCCCCATCATACAAGGAGTACAAGAGATTCGAATATCAGAAGGAGTCGATATGCACACTCAACTCGCACACTTCACAGTCACAGATGAAGACTCGAATGACAATGCACTGTGAGTATGCATCAACTGTAGATAGACGACCCCTTTCCCTCCTTTCCCCTTTCATCATTCTACTCATTGCTACTACTCTTCTCCCCTTGGCATCATGCCAACAACTATCCCTTCCCTTCAACCTGGAGACATCTCAATTCAAGTCTCGATTTGCTTCACTGAGTGGAGGAATGGCGAAGACTCGTGATATTCACGTCTTCGTCATTAAGAATATCTCAGAGGCTACTCCAATTGGAACTGTATTGGACACATTCAAAGCCCATGATAAGGACCTTCCCAGTCTCAATTATACGTAAGTTCCTTCCTTCCAACC
>JACMIF010002165.1:7203-19250 GCA_014805445.1 Diplogasteroides magnus | reverse complement strand
ATTTGAATCGTTTAAGAAGCCAAGAGTAGCAATCCAAATGCGGATTGCTCAGAAATGTGATAAACATTCTATACTTTGGAAATGATGATCTGATCGATCTGCGGTATCATTGCTTTCGTGTCGGAGTGAGAAATTGCACGAACTTATGCCCCACCCTAATAAATCGATTACGCCATTCAGATAATCGCTGGGAATTTCGGTCTTTTATTGGAAATAGATGAGTCTGCGTCACCGCAGAGAACTGTATCATTGTAATAGTCGCAGCGAATTTGACAGAGGTCCAGTTGACAATAGAGGAAGAAATGGACTAAGATTGGTATTTTGAGTAGTGAAACATGATTGATTTCGTACTCAAATTACCAATCTTATCGAGCGCATGTTCTTTTCGTTGAATTTTGATAACCATTCAATAAAGACTTGTAATCGATTGAATTTGAGTGAATATTTTGAACAACAGAACTCGGCACTCGCAAAAATTAGCTCACATCAAAAAATTACAGAACTTCGTTTTCTTCGCCGTATTCGTACTGGAAGAACTTTGTTACCGAAAGCCTACGCTTTCCGAAACAACCTGTTAGTAACCAAATGGAGGAAAATATGAAATTCCGAGTAATGGCAGCAATGTCAGGGACATTTTATATACAATTGTTGTGCAAATATCCGTCGTACTTGCTCACACAAAATTGAACACTTCGTAAGCATGAAGAGTAAGTGCGTGATCTTTCATGCTATTCAAGCATGTAAAATGTTCTATACCGATGGTCGGACTGATATTATGAACTATTTTTGTGGTAGAATGCCCTGTTCACCTGAACGAACAGCAGACGGGAATACATCCATCATAGGTACAACAACTTGCCCAAGCATTGTCGACAAGTCGGGCATGTTCATTTGCTCTACCAATGATAATATTTTTATTGTAATTCACAATAACATTGCAAAATCGATACATGGAAATACAAAAACAAAACACAATCAATATTATGTTGCAGTATATAAAACATAACAAAATGGAAAAAGAGGAAAAGTAAGGAAAATACAAAATTAGACTGCAGAATATTGCGTTGTGAAAGTGGGCTCGGCAGTCGATGGTTCTGGCCGTGAGAGGCATCGAAAGACTGACTTCGCGGCTGTTTTGTAGTCGGTAACGAAAAATACAATGATGAGGGCATCAAACGTGGGAAATATCGAGTACGTGGGGCAGACGAAATCGTCAAGATAAGGCATGTATAGGTCGAATAGTGGCATAGCGAGAATTACTATTGAAGGAATGTATAGGAAACAGCACGGAATGGCCGTTTGCAAGCATAGTGCGTAGAATAGCTGAACGTGAAGCCGCTTCGCGCTTGCAGATATTGTCTGAAACACAATGGTCGATTGTATCATATATTACTGACACCCAAACGAATTCTATTTGAAAACTAAAGATCTCCTTCTCTAGTTTATTCCTATGTAGGTTTTATGCTCACAGTGCATAGACAACTACTCTGAATAAATTAGAGATACAGAATGCACTCCGGTATTCGAATAGAATTCGCTTAGAAGTCACTTTCAATCGCTTTTTTTCCTCAATTTCCATAGTATTAAAATCTTTGCAAAATTTACCGTCGCAGTTCGAAGGAACATCCAAATTCCTCTTCCTAGGTAAAGCAGCCCGGACGTGCAGGAAATTACAATCACTTGAAAGCCAAATAACGACCAAACGTGACGCCAGTTTAGATTTCCGTTTTTCTGCAATTATTCGTTTTATCGGCGCCAAGCATTATTGTTCGAACCATGCGATACTCGGCCATTAGACAAAACATGATGGTGCTATTCAGATCGTATTTGTACGCGGCGATTGGTGCAATCTCTGCCAATCCATCGTCCGTGGGCGTTAAGCCGAAGACGCAAAACGTCCACCTGCAATAGTATTTCATATCAAAAATATACTGTAAAATTTAAAAAATATATATATATATTAAATAAACGAAATCTTGCCAAAGTCCTGCGGTCAACATGTAAATCACCACCAAAAGTAAGATGAACGGTGGCTGCGAAAATAAGCGAACCCTATCCGGACTGAGAAGATCTGCTGATAATTTTTTAAAAGTCGTTTGCAAACCATGAAACGGCCCAAAATCTGTATAAGAAATGGAAGTCCATGAGGATAAACGTGGTCGACAGAGATGCCCCATAACAACCGATAGTGTACTAAACAAAAAGAGGCATTTATAGGATGTGATATCTAAACGTGTAGCATGTGAAAACAGCAGTTCTCGAACGCCTAATCCACTCGGAGCGGCTGTTTCTATTATACGTGCGATGGAAAACCGGCCCGCGGCGATTTGTGAAAACACATCTTCATCGATTGGAGCCCCTACATATGCCATCTACTTTTGCATTGGGCTTGTCAGCCAAAATTGCCAGCATAATTGATTGACTTACCCTACTGTAGATAGTCCTGTCATTAACCACGGAGAATATTCTGCGTGTGTTAATTACGATCTGTAAAAGCGACTGAAGTTTCAATTATATAAAAAATTTCTTACGGGGCTGAGCACCTCCTGTATGATAGCGAAGCAAATGTCGTTGATAGCAAACGCAAGTAGAAGATATTTGTAGGTGCCAATATCTTTTCTTACGAAGCGAACAACAAGGAATATTAGCAACAAATTTGTGGACACAGCACTTGCTCAAAGGATAAATTTCGAAACGCAAAGAAGGTAAAATAATGGAAGATAGAAACGAGCACCACCGTTGACATTTGTACCATAATGGTGAATTGAAAAATTCTACCGATTTGTTGGTGGATGCTACAAACTGGTGGATGGTAGTTTGGCTCTTGGTAATACCATCCAGCAGTAGTATCCACCAATAGATCAGCAATAACAATTTTTTCTATGTTTATGACAAATGACGACAATGACGGCTCTTGCCGGATATCCTTACCACAAGCAATATGGCCGAAGTAATTGAGAAGACGCAAATAGTGTAGCATTACTAGTACGCAGCGGCGCAGTCAATGTATTCTTAATGCGAAATTAACTGAAACGTCGTACATTTGTGAGCTGTAACTTAGAGCCTGTAAGTAAGGGTTAGTTGACAACGAAGCGGCGCTTGCAAACTCTTCCTAATGTGAAATGAACTGCGGTGTTGTCATATTCACGCATCAAGTACGCGTGTGTTATTTTTGTGTTTTAAGCAATGATGACAATGCTTTGCGATCAGCAATAGGAGCGGACAATGAAGTTCAGTGGATCCAAGTCGTAAGCCATTAATGTCGCGCTTTTAGAACGATGATTTTCCAGTTCGCATTAATGAACTCCCTTCTTACATACTAGGGTAACTAATAATATCTCAGACAGATATTATAATTGTAGTGTTTGCAGAAATGGAATAAGTGAAATCAACGAGACATCAGCATCTTCATCACGCAGTCTGGCTCACATAGAATTATCATAATATTAACTTTACGCACCGAAAACGAAGAAGTACTTCCTCTCTCAAAAGATCAAATGGCAAAAGAAAAGGGCAACAATGGGAACAGACATGTAGCCTTTATGTATTGTGACAATGAAAGGAAGCAGCCGTGCATTTATCATTCGCCAAATCTCCGCGGAGCTGTAGTCTCCCTCATATGATGGACAGCTGCTCCGACAGATATTTAGACGAGTGAGAAATGCCCTTATACTTTCAAGTGCTATTTCATAAACTCTGGAAGACTCAATAAAATGCTTAGAAATAACTAAACACAAAACACGCAGAACGTTAGAGTTCATCAGTTTGTGCCTTCGGTGTCGGATTTTCAATTTGAACATCCTCTTCATGTGCTTGATCTTCATTCTCTTCATCCAAACAGATCGTGTACTGGGTGATTCGGGAGATGATGGGTGGCACGTTGTCCCTGTTGCCTCCAGAAGACATCCACGTCGATTGTAAATGTCTGAGAGGATGAATGACATGAGTGACATGAACATTTGCGCCACAATGATGAAATGTGCTTTTGCGCAGCGAATACAAAGAGAAGCATATGTCGCCACAATTGCGCGAAAGTCCATCGCGCTCTTGATATTTCGATGTTTCATATAGAACAATAACATCCTAATTGCATTCTAATAAGTCCTAATTCGTATTTGTTCTAGACGAATGTCCAAAAGTATAAATTACGGGAATTCTCCATATTGTCATATGAGATGTTGTTCATCTGAGATAGGATACAATTCGCGCACTACAGAATAGACGAATACGATGACTATAATGGAATACAATGACTACGGAATGCACGCACTCCAGATCAAACATTCGCTTCTGCATTATGGAATTTCCACCCCAATCTCTTCGGAGCGGTCGTCTCTCATTTAGACTGACAGCCGCTCGTAGGAGATCGGGGAGGTTAGCAATTTCACGACGCATTCCCCGCTCACTTCCACATGCGATCCTCGCATTCACCCTTGACTGCTTCTGAAGTACTCATGAAGAGCAGAGGCGAGTACTTCTCCACCTTGTTGGCGTCGGAGAATGTCTGGAGAACCTGCGAAGACAGAGGAATTAGGGTTGGCAGTTTGACTAGGTTTTCGGATATGTTTCACCGTGGCTACATATATTAAATTTATACAACTTATGAAACATATCTTAAAACCTAGTCACTTGTAATCAGACTATCGTAGTCTGATTATGAGTGACTAAATAGTCGCTTGACTACGGAAGGGGGGATAGTCACTGATTATATAGGCAATCACTGACTATCCCCCATTCCGTAGTCAAGTGACTATGACTATACTCTAAATAATCATTCTGCCAACCCTAATAGGAATACTCTCATTCGTCAAATCCCTTGTGTTTATTCATCGCAAGGACCACACTTCCGTGGAGACTGGGCGAATGAGAAATGTTACTTTTTATTGATTTAACAACCTACAATTAAACGAAAAGTCTTACGATTGGAGCGTCCCATTTGAGCGAATCAATCCTGTGAAGTCCGACTGTTGAGAAAAGGCTTTCTGATTCTAAATTGCGAATTGTATTGGTTAAAATGGCTGACCGTATGAAGGACACGATCGCCACAATGGTGAATTGGGCAACTGCCTCCAGTGAATCATAGAGCATCCGGCAATTTGACTAGTATGGCGCTAATTTCCATCGCGCTCGTGTCCTTCACCCGGTTGATTAGTATCAATGAATACCTTGTAGCCGAGCATGCAGGGTTTCGTGCAATTCGGTCCGTTTTGTGTCTTTGTCGCACTCGATGACTTTGGCTTTTGAGTGCTGAAGATTGATAAAACTTACGTTATAATTGTGATATGCGCAAATTGCCAACGAATATGTCGCGTAGAGTTGCTGTTTTCTCAGGATAAAGGACATGAGCTACATGGATGTTCGCGCTGTAATGGTGAAGTGGACACATACGTGATCGTTGTTATCATTGTCACGGCGCAAATGTCCATTTCATCCGGTGAGACTGTTTACAAACCTTGACTGCCTTTCCTGCAGATGTGACTAGATCGTGTAAGAATGTTGATTGTAGAGAAAGTTGTAGAAGAACGACTACAGGGCCCCCGTATTTCTCATTCACTATCCATCTGAAGAGCTCATTTCATAATAAGGCTGGAAGCTTGATTATTTCTTCCCTTATGCTTCAGCACTATCATATGTTCGAACATATATCTTTTTCACTAGTGTTTCCAACGCGAACTATCATAATTTAAGAATTTCACGTTCCAACAGTTGCTTTATGTGAAAAATAAAGTTTTATGTCATAGAAATGAATAAATAACACGGATAATTCCTTCGACATCCATGCTAGTCATAAATGAAGAACGAACCGATCGAACGCAGCATTCAACACTTTCCTACACCGACCACCACATTCTGGATGAGTTTGGAGAACCTAGATTTATTTTCTCATGATGTGTTCTTCAATATTTGTTCGATTTTTGAGGCCTGGGCTATCCCTAAGACCAAAAAATCGGAAAAACAAACGTTATCTGTTACAAAGGTAAATTATAGGGTTTCTAAAACGGTAATAAAGTGCATATCTCATTCGAATATTCTCAGAGGAGCTGTAGTCTCTGCGCTCGATAGACTCCGCTCCGAGTGGATTAGTCGAAATAGAATTGCACTTTATTACCGTTTTAAAACCGCTAGCATATAGCATGCGGCGATCTGATAAACAACAAACCTGATTCATCTCCACACTAACGGCTTCTCTGAGTGATGCCCTGTTGTCTGATGTTGAGGTGAAAATGTTCACAAGCATTTCAAAAGCGTTTCTAAGCGTATTCGAGACTGTACGAGCGATCTGTGCTGAAATTCATTGAACTTGCTTACTATTCTTGGCAGAATGAATCCTAAAGTTCATTCTGTTTCTCTGCGCTATCATTTACTCGCCCGTCTCTGGCGCATAGACACGTCCGCGCTATAGAGAGAGAGAGATGGAATGCTGTTTGGGATTCACTCTGTCAACACTGCTGCTTGCTGTTCACGGCAAAAATCTCACTGGCAATGTCCCGCATCTCTCCGGAATACCTAGAGGTCACGAAGAAGAAGCTAAACACAACAAAGAAGAAAAGAAGAAGGGCGCCTGCGAATCTGAAATTGAGAACTATATGATCGAATTCCAATAGAAAGAACGTACAGTGTCCAAAATATAGTCATGTTCCTATTCCTCTCGTCATCCTGATAAAATCTTTGTTAATCATTCGTGAAACCATTATTGTTCTAACGTCAAATCAGTAGTAAAGTGCATTTTCCATTCATCTGGTCTCCTCGGAGCGGTCGTCTATCGAACACAGTAACAACTGCTCCGCAGAAATAGGTCGACAGAGAAATGCACTTTACTGCCGATTTCGAAACCCTAGTAACCATCGCACCTCAAGTCTTCTGATCATATCAGCGACTTCCCCATACGTTGGGAGATTTCTGCGTCTGAGCAACTCCACCAGCTGTCTGTGGTCGTCGGTCTTTAAAGAATTCTAAAATTGGCTTCCGAAACAGAAATGCAGGGTGTCGCGTGTGTCGTGTGTATCTGAGTGTCCATCACGACTATCGTTCGCTGTTATCAGTAGGGACTTATGAACCGTTTTTCGTCCGCGCGCATCGGTGAGTCATTCACTCGCGCTCATCATAGACGATCGAACCAATGAGGGCAGAGACAAAAGTCAGCCCAAAAATTGTTCCTTGGTTATCAGTGTGTACCCTGCAGAGTATGTTCTCGCCGGACTGTTTCGTTGCGGATGATCGAGTGCAGGCGGGAATGCTGGCGTCATTTGCGAAAAAGTCATTAATGTGCAAAAAGCGGACTTTCATTTCGAAAAGCGGTCTATGTTCAAAATATTCGAAGTTCAAAACGATAACAAACCTCGAGCGTTGCATTCCTGTCCTCTCGGGTGCCTTTCGTTGGAAGACGCCTTCGCTTGAGCTCTTTAATTACATGTTCATCTTCCCATTTGTAATACTCTTGATGACAGTAATTCTTGGATGGAATTACCCTCTGAATGGAATCTTTTGATAGTTCAAAATCAGTTCACACAACCTTGAGTCTTGCAATCTGCTCATCTCTGCTTCCTCCTATAGGCAGTTTCCGCTTCTCGAGGTCATCCTGCAGCCAATGATCGGCATACTTTTCATACTGCTGCGTCATCCTGTATGAGTGCAAATGAACAGTATTAATGTTGTAAAACATTTTAAAACAACAACAAATTCATTGCTTTCATGCCTGTCGATAGACTCATAAGGGTTTTAGGAATCACAACGCCGAACCACAGGTGCGCCGTCGCGGCTTCGGGTGGTACAGGCGCGCGCAAGAAGCAATCAATGGCTGATTGTGAGAATGAATGACCTAGCAATTGACTGATAAAAGGACTAGGCGTGCGAGGGAGGACGAGGAGGATAGAGATGGAATCGAGTGTGGGCCACGTTAGAGTGGCTGGGAGGGTAAATCCAATGCATTTTAATTTTTTTCTTCGTCCCATTACGAGCGGCCGTTTTTATAAAAATAAGAAGTATTGGTCAATCAAATGGATCACAAAAGTGGGAGAAGAAGTGTTCGTCCATTTCTCCTCCCCGCGACTCTTGCCCGCAGTAATAGCGACCCGTTATCATAATGCAACGGCGCGTTATTGGAACGCAGTGACAGAACAACGTTGAAATATGTGAGCATTAGGGGTTCTAAAACGGTAAATTTGTCGCCATTCTTGTCCGGAGCGCGGTTGACTCACTCCATGATAGACGACCGCGCGGCGGAGAAGAATGACGGCAAATTTACCGTTTTTGAATCCCTGGTGAGCATGTGAGCAATTGATTTATCCAACTTTTCACGTAACCGTACTAGAGCATAACATTTGTTGTAAAAAGCGTAACCGCTTTTGATCCCCATCAGTCATGCTCACCCCCTCCCGCCCCCCCGAATTCCCCACTCTTTTGATTACAACGTTCTAATAATAGCGTGCACGTTAGGCGCTGATACCGTTTTGCAAGCACGGTTGCGGGCAGGGCTCTCACTCATATGGATATTGTCACTTTCATTATGATAGCAACTTCTAATCTGAAGCGTAATCGAAGATTGTAGCCATACCTTTCGAATAACGAACATCTTCGGATAAACACAGCAAAAACGTTATCATAACACGCTGAGCGTTTCGGCGCAACGTGTCTCATTCACATTCACAGCTTAGACGGCGCTTTCGTTACGATAACACTGGCATTCGGAAGTGGAAGAGAGTTATCGAGATATCATAACGAGCTGATCAAGTCAGCACAAGAATTTCTTTATTTTCTCTGGCAGCTGCAACCTTAATTCACTCTCAGTATGACAGTGATGAATTCCTCTCCAGTCACAGTATGGTTATTGTTGGGATCCACACTATTGATCCCTTTCGCATCAGCAAAGGTAACATCTGCTCACAGATCAAGGAATATTTTTCACTAATTCAGACAACGGTGGACGAGAAGCCAACGATCACACGTACAAATGACAAAGACGTACGCGATTTCGATTTTACGTATTGAAGTTGTGTGTTTTTAGATGGATGCTAAAGAACAGGCCAAAATCGAAGATGTCTCTAGGAAACCTGAAAAGAAGTGCGAAATCGACCCCATGGATCCGACTGTGTACTCCAAGTGCATGGTAGGGCAACACTCATTTATTATGCCATCAGATATTCTATTTGTATTTCACATCGGTCGTGTATTAGTTTTAAAATTGAACATACGGCTTTGCTTGATCTATACTATGGATTATTCAGAAAAGACAAGAGGTGCGTCATGGGGACACCGCAAACTCTGTGAAACAGGTCAAGGCGCAGCAAGACTTTTGCGAAAAAGACCCTGTGAATCCAATGAAGTGTCAGGTGAATTAATATTCAATTTTTTGATTTTTAGAATTATCTTCCTGTTTTTGCTTCCCTTTAAAATATTGTATTTGTATGAAATTCATTGTGAATTTCCAATTTTATAGACTTTTAGTACGCGGAGCGGCCAGTCATCTTCGTCCCATCTCCTATCACCGACAACACGATCAAGCAAGTACTGCATAACATCTTCGATGAACTTGGAGTCGACATTCACGGAAACCAGTCCTTCGTCCGCGAGGCAACGTATGATGTTCTAAAAATTCTAATTTGCAACCCCCTCCCCTAAATTTGGGATTTAAAAAAAACAATTTAATACTTAAAAATCAAAATTAAGTGTTTCTCGATCTGCTGACGACCTGACTGTAATAGCACAATTCATGAATGGCGAAGACATTGCACCCGAGAAAGTGGTCCATGCATTGAGAGGATTGATCGTAAAGGTACGGCTGCTCGCATTCCCTCATTCATCTAACATGAATCGTTAATTTATTATCTTATTGCTGTTTTCGCCGGAATGACCCTGTTCATGATGCATAAAATGAGAAGAAAACATAACCCGGAATTTAGATGGATGTTCCCAACAATTCGGAAGACATTACGAAGTTGAGAAAATTCCTGAATTGGTTCACGCCCGAGAATCCGGGCGCGGTTACGCTCGTCATGTCTATGGTACAACTTGGAGCTATCATAATCGCAACTGTATTTCCGAGGTCGGGCATTTATTTTCTCTCAAAGCGTATCTTGTGTCTTATACGTTACACTCATATTCAGCTTAAGGATCTTCTCGACTAAAGTCATCGAAGATATATTTTTTATGGTTTCAGCACTCGAACCCTAATTGGCAGCTTTCTGCTCGGTGTAATACTGCTTGGGTCGTTCTACGCGGAGTACAACAAGCAGTACACGGTTCGAATCCTGTCCGAAAATGGTGTTCCCTAATATGGTTGGCAGATTTGACTACTTGACGGGTTATGTTTCACAGATATTATAGCTTCAATATATAGTGGGCTTGCAACATAACGCATAAAGTAGTCACACTGCCAACCATAATTTGTACAAGAAAGGCATATGTAGTTCAGATGGCCATTTCGAAGCATATCGCTACGCAGACAAAGTTGACAGACGTAAGTGGATGGTAATGATTCAAAACTATTTGTAGCAAAGTACATTTGGCGTTCGCCGCATTTCCACGGAGCGGCTATCTCAACGTCCGATAAACAACCGCTCCGAGTGGATAGGACGAATGACAAATGCACTTTACTACCGATTTTGAAATCCCTGTGTTCAGAAAGCCTGTGAGCCTCTGTCACTGCTTGGATCGTTGTTCAACTGGTTCGTGGGCCCATTGAAAGATCCGTGCAGCAAGTACGTGCATATTTCGCAATAACTAGACTGCAACTTTGACATTGTTACCCCTAACACTGACCTGAGGTGAGTGTAAAAATTCAAGTCAGGAAAGAGCAATTACTACGGCGGCTGCTTTCATCTATGCAATCTTGTAGATACATCGAGTCTCAGCAGATGAACGCATTCTACGAGGTCAACCTTGTCAATGTAAGTGTCATTTCATTGCATATGTTTCACCCGTAATAGGGGTTCAAAAACGTTAAATTTGTCGTTTCTCTCACAAAAGCACGGCGGAGATGAATGACGGCAAATGTACCGTTTTTGAATCCATGATCGCTATCGAATTATCGTTTGTTTCATTTCATCGTCGCATTTCCACGGAGCGGTTTCCATTGGAACTTTAATAGAAACGATAAGCTCGGTGGTATATTTGATCTTAAAGGAGCTGTATCACGAACTTTTTCTTAATCTTATGCGGTCGATTTGTGTCTCAATAGCATAGAAACATCATGTTTACTCAACAAAAAAATTCCCCCTATTTTTTTATTGAATTTTGAAATATACACTTTTGAAAGGTTTGTCTCTTAGCACGACGATATTGCGGTGGCAATATTTCTCTGACGTTTCTCGCCTGCGCACACTCTCTCTCCTACCATAGACCCCTTTCCCCGAGAGAGACAAGACATAGGGTTGGCAAAAGTAGATCACTGCATGTCTGTCTCTCATCAGTCCTCTTGTCTCTCGGCCCCCTTCCCATCCTATTATCCACCGTATGCCGTACCTTTGTCAATCCACCTAAAATAAGAGAAACGTCTGTGAACATTGAGAAAGGTGTCAATCGACTTCACACGTTGGCCCCTATCGAGTGGCGCTTTTAACTTGTACTCGAAAAAGTTCGTGCTACAGCTCCTTTAAAGGAACTGTACCACGAACTTTTTCGAGTATAGGGTAGAAGCGCAGTTAACACGCACTCTGTGAGATAGCCAACCACCCCCTGGTTGGTGCAATTTTGTCAAGATGTTTTAAATGGCGGTTTGTGGGGTGGACATTGGTGGGGACTGAGGAATATACAACATACGTGGTATCCATGGTCTTAGCTGCTCTGGTTCGAGAGATATGATAATTGACATTTTCACGATTTGGCAAAAAATCGATCTCTTTTGAAAAATCCTAACTTCTTTCCTGAGAGATCCAGTCCAATGCCCCTTGGGCTACTATATAGTACTGGTCTGATGTATAAAATAAGCCACTATTCAGTTGCTATCGATACCTCTATACAGAGCAGAATACATATATTCGAGTTGAAGCATATCCGAAAAATGCAGTTTTTTGGACCTAGCATCTCGGGATCCACAAATAAGGGTGGCT
>JACMIF010002164.1:0-14883 GCA_014805445.1 Diplogasteroides magnus | reverse complement strand
GTCCACAAACGATATATATAATCTTTCACTACACTACTCTCTTCCCATCTTCTCTTAGAGACCCCCCAAGCACTCCAGACCCCTTTACAGTATACTTTTAATGGACTGGCGAAACTTCAAACGTACTATATTAAAATGCTAATGTGTGAGAGAAAGGTATTATGGATGGACATTCTTCCCAGATGGATCAGTCGTTTTATTCTGAAGTGGCAAATCGTGCATTAAACACATTACTCACATTTTCTCCAAAAGATTTGGAAGGTCAGTTGCATTCTATAAAATGGAAATAGTGTGAAATTAGATTATTCGTTGCCTCCGACCGTTTCACAGCTTATTTGTTCTCTTGATGCAAGCAGTGTATATTCTTCTATCATCTCAGCAATAAGCAAGAAGGATCTTCATTTGGAGTAACCAATCTTTTCTCTTTTGTCTTATTTATTATTCAGTCTTCGTTTATTGCGACCATTTGCTTCATTTCTCTTTTCTATTGACTCATCTCTTCCACTTATCACGGCAGATATTGTACTACCAGAAATGGCATCACTTATCAGAACAGTCGAAACAGAGGTATTCCTTATACTCATCAATATCCATTATATGAATGGGTTTAGTTGAACGAAGAAGCTCTTCTCTATTCATTTTGGCCTCCATCATCATCTTTGACAACTTGTACACCATCTTCACTTTCATTCGATGAACGACTTTGTGTTTTATGGAAGAGACTTTCCTTCTCTCTCACTCTATACAGTAAGACTCTTTATGAATGCATCTACAGTATGATTGTAGGTTGTCGTCCAGAGGGGGCTCATTCTTGTCTTCTACTTGTTCATGTGGCAACTCTTTCATCCTGTCTTGCATTGTCTTCTCAATCAATTCGTTCTCTTGTTCCATTCAATTGTGGAGAAGAAGAATTGTTATCTCTATCATCTGAGATGATTGAAGTAACTCTTTTCACTCATTTGATCAATTGAATGATTTGATTCAGTCAGCATGTTCATCATTGGATACTGTATCATTGGTGTCTCTTCTTTGTTCACCCTCACTTTATCCACTCAATCCCCTTATCGTACATTCACTTCGTCCTCTTTGTCGTCTTGTTAAACCTTCATCTCTTCCATCTCAATTCAATCTTCCATTCTCATCATTCCCTCAAGGTCAGTATTCTCTTGTACTTTTCCTTCATTCATTCAGTTTCCTCCCATCTTGAATTTGCTCGTCAACTCTATTATGGAAGACCTGCAGCCTTAGTTGTTCGTAACATAATGATGTATTCGAAAGAAGAAGGAGTAGAGGAACTCTTTACTTTAAGGTTATCCATACTTGAGAATAATGAATGGCTTTTTGTTAAGGGGAAGTTCAAATGCAGTATTTGTTTCTATTACTGCTCTCAATGCTGGAAGTGTTTCTTTACGAGATGGAGATACACTAACTAGTGATTGTATCGACTTCCTTCTTTGTGCCATCGTCACATCTCTGACTGTGAGTACTGTAGAGTATGGAGTACTGTATGAACCAATTGAAGAGTGTAAATGAAGAGAATCGAGAAGGGAATACAAAGTGGAAGGAGAGAAATAGGAAGGTATTGGCAACTGCTGCACTACAATTGGCTATTCAAGCACACAACAACTCACATGTTGTGGGAGATGTATGGCTACTGTAGGTTATTGATTAGAGAAGATTATTGAGGAATGGAACGACTTTTTCCTTCCTACTATCATTTCATTCGCCCTCAAAATGTATGCTGAGGTTTGAATACGCGAATGAAATGGTCGAATATGGTAATTGTCTCAGATTGATCCCAATATTGGATGTTCACTAACAAGAATACTCAATCTATTCATTCTTTCATTGGACAAATTGGAATGGATTGAAGGAACAGGAAGAGATTGGAACGGAGAAACGATTGTAATGAATCAAGTATTGGATGAAGAAGGAGTTTCTCCTCCTATTCAATCAATATTCCTACGTGCTCATCAATCTCTTCGTTCATCTCATGAAATGAGACCGGAAATGATTGCATCTGCATCCAAATGCATCTCTTTGTCAGTATTTAGTATTTTTCTTGTTATGTTAGGGGGAAGTTTTTGGTCAAACGTAGTTATTTGTCTTAATTTATATTTAGATGCGCACGTGAATGTCTTTCAATTGATGAAGGAGAAGAAGGAATGACCATTCGTCCTCCTCCTTTTCTCAAGAGACTTGCATGTGAAGGTATATCTTTCGTTCCTTCCTTTAATCTCTTCTTTCATAGATGATGGATGGTGTAGAACTGCGTGTGTGGCTGCTTGTGTCTGTCTTGTATCTTCACAACGTGAGTACTCAGTATATTTGACTATGGAATGATTATATTTGAGAGGGAGAAGAACGTTGTCTTCTTTCTGATTCCATCGCTCCCTCATTCTCACGTGCTATTTCATTTGTCGTTTCTCGAGCAGAAGAATGGCCAGAGTGTTGGAAGGAGGACGTATATACTAAGAAGGTCTTTACTTATTCATGCAACATTCTAATCTCGTAGTACAGTATGGTGATCGTGTATTCCTTTGTGGATGGATATCTCATCTAGTGAGAGATGCTTTCTCTTCATTTCCCTCAACAGTTATGACATGGTATACAGGTCTTCCTAAGAGTGCTCATGATATGGTATTGAAGTAAGTGTATCTTTACATCAATGTCACTCAGTTATACTTTCTCAGTTTCGTTGCTTCTGGTCTTTCTCGTGTTCTAGTGGATAGAGAACTGAGTGAAGTGATGAATGGAGGACTGATAGAGAAGTTCAAGAATGATCAGGCAACTCTAAATGTAAAGAGTAACACTTTCAGTTATATGTATTGTGACTTGTTTGAGGTTCGTCGTCATTTGAATGAACTTCATCTGGAATACATAATGGAGGATACAAAAATGAGACTGCATGTCATTATTCCTCAAGGTATTGTTGTGTCTATTATGTATTGAATGTTTGTAATTGACAGGATGGCCTCTCATTTCACCTTGTGTGCATGTGGAAGGAGCCATTGTGGGAGAAGTAGACAGTAGAAGATGGATGTTATCTCTCAAGTCTCAACTATACAGAGTATACAACTATCTATTCTCTTTTCATGTATATATCATTCTATTTAGAATTGTTCCCTTATTGTTGCCCTTTCTTCATGGTTAAGATTAGCAGGAAAGAAAGTGGAAGGAGCTGATGCATGTACTATCTGTATGCAATTGGTTGCACCACAGACAAAACAGTTACCAAAGGTCAGTCCCTTGTCTTACCAGAATACTCTTTGGTATTTGAGGCACGTTGTCGTACATGCAACAACAAATTCCATTCTTCATGTCTGTACAAATGGTTTGATTCGTCGAATCAATCAACGTGTCCTTTGTGTAGAACAGACTTCACTGCACCTCCATAGTCTGAGCGAGTTTATATTTAGAACAAACATTTATAAGTGTTACTGTAGAATTGTTGTTATAATAATTGTTATTACAGTACGGATTGATTTGAACATTTCAAATGTTTCATTGGAATTTAATATTTCCCGGTTCACAAATTCTTATAAACTATATTTACATATTTACGAATTTGGCGCTGAGTTCAACCCGTGGTTACAACCATTCCTTTGTACTTTTCACTTTTACTATTGTCCTTTTCGTTTGCTTAGATGGTCTTCACTATGGAGCGTCGAGAGACTTTTTCTTCTGCCCATCGTTTGCACTCTCCTCATTTAAATGAAGAAGAGAACAAGAGGGTACAGTAATGACTCAATTGAACTTTGTACAGTACTCTACTACAGGTCTATGGAAAATGCAATCATGTAAACGGACATGGACACAATTATGTTTGGAGAGTTAGGCTGAGAGGAGAATTGGATGAAAAGTGAAGAGAAATGTGGAATATGTTGAATGAGAATATTCAGAACAGGAATGTTGTATGATCTGACACAATTGAAGAAGGAAATGGGGAAGATACTCGAATTGGTTGATCATAGGAATATTGACAAGGATGTTGGGTACTTTGAAATGGTAAAAAAAAGATGAGAGAAAAATGAGTGAGATGGACATTGTTCAGATTCCATCAACTTCAGAGAACATTGTTAAGTTTCTGTACACTTCACTCAAGAAGATCATGGAAAAACCAGAGCTTCTTTGGGAATGTCAACTAGAAGAAACTGAGAAGAATATCTTCACTTTCACTGACAGACAATCTACAGTAGACAGTGAGTAGTATTTTAATGCCATCTTTATATACATCTGTATAAGTTGTACAACTCACATTTCACCTATCTTCATGTACTATCAAGGTTGTAACTCACAGAGCTCAGCTCGTATATCACTTTGCACTACATTGCCCAAACATAATAAAAAATGTATTGAATGGCACGACTAGAGAACGAAATGCAAGTAATAACCGTGATTAGACTGAACAAACTATTGTGTTGGTCTGTAATGGGAAGGGTGTTCACTACTTTCCATTGGCAATGTTGGAGAATGAGGACTCGTTCGCACTTGTAACCTTTGGCCTTAATATACAAATTATATGGCATACAAAAGTGAAACGAACCAGCGATTTCAATTTGCCATTTTCCACTTGTAAGGAAAGGCATAGTGATTCCTTCCTTCTTCTCAACAACACCAATACATACCTTAATGAGTGTATTATCTTTCTTTCATTTCTTCCACTCACTTGACATCCTAAAGTGAATCCATATGAAGATGAAGTAGTATATCCAACAACAATTCCATCCCTTAACAGGCTTTCCCCTCCCACAGGCCAAGGATGAATGGCTGGATCGAATGAATCAATAAGAACTTGAATGAATCTCTTATAGATTCCAGTCTCCATTTGTCTCTCAATCGCACCTTTTCCAATGAAATCTTTCTCAAATAACAACATTATTCAACTCGAACAGAGATCACTTCACCTGTAAATCAACTCGAAAACTTCGTCCACATTCAACAGGAGTGATAGTTGCATCGATATCTTGTCCCCAATAGACATAAAACTTCTCAATTCGTAGATGTCTGTCATACACTCCCTTCTCTCTTTCCCTCCCTTCTCTATCACCTCAATGTATAGTATCCTGCATGTTGTAATGAGTATTCCCTTCCTGCCTCTACAATCCTTTCATATACATTCTGTGCCTGTTCATTCGGAATGTACAGTACCCATCCAAGTTCTCCACAATGAGTGACTAAGAGGGATATATTGGGGCATTCAACTACAGTATCCACCTGATATAGCCCTGATTCCAGTTGCCATTCCTATATTGATTTCCTTACATCTGAAGTTGGGAAAAGAAGTAGGAGTAACAGGATGATCAGTGAGATCAGATAGTAGATGACGTGAGAGTGGACCAACAACATCAAGGGCAGTATAAGCAGCTGTTACATCCTTAATATACAATATAAACAGCTTCTTCTATAGTTGTATTCACTTGAATGTGAACATTTGCATTCATTTGATGTGCCCATTTACTCATCCAATTGTATACTCGATCCTGTTGAATTGTTGGAGCAACCATGAAGAAACTGATGACAAAACAAGTAACCAAATCCTCTCATCTAATCCAAACCTCTCATCTCCCAATCTGCTCAGTGTACAATCACTCACGTATCCTCCATTCTCATTTTGTAGACCCGTAAAAACCGTAGTTCCTATGGGTCGATCGATATCTGCTGAGCATAGATACTGTAGGAGACGGACGCTGTCGATTCCCTACAGGGAATAGGATGGAAGTTGTTATGAGAAGAATAGACTAACTGATATCTCAAACTTTGTGAATGATGACATGTCAACGAGTCCAACTCTTTCTCTACAAGCAGCATATTCAGCAGCAACACTTAACATACAATTCATTCACTTATATTCCCCTTTGACTCACTGATGAAACCATGGTGGTTTGCCTACATGAATTCCATCTTCTCCCGAATAGACACTCTTATCTGGACCTTTGGGCTCAAACCATAATGGTCTCTCGTATCCCATTGTTTCACCAAACACAGCACCTGCCTAAGAAATACAGAGAATCAAGACAATTAAGGGGAAGACAGACAGCCTTTAATTGATGATATATTGGAGACATTCGAAGATTCCTGGCTGAATGGAATTGATATCCACTTCGAGGGCTACGGTAGGTCAGACATACAATTAATACATTACACGAGACACAAAGTGACACTTACTTGCTACTTCAGGCACTCTTTCTGTTAGATATTGTTGATTGGCATGCAATTCAAGGAATCGAGCAACATCAATACGAGAGACATCGATAGATGGACGACCATTGATGATCCAATCTGATACAACCTTAATGAATCAAATAGAAGAGAAGAGGCAAAAGAGAATGAACATGGCCCATTCCACCTGCCAATGATAATCCTTGTCCACATAATCCTCCCGCAACAAAATATCCTTTTGCCTGATTATATATTGAACAAATAAGAATTGAACATCTTACTTGACTACTCTCTCCAATGGTACATGCACCATCAGGAGTATATGCTTCCAATCCAGCAATTAAATCTCCTACTTTCATTCCAGTTAACAAAGGAACTCGATGAATACCATCCCCCAATGAAGACTCTTAACATCTTCCATTCATTCATTATATTCATATTCAAACAAACGGAAAGTATCCCAATCACATTCATTTTCATTCCATTTCTCTTCTTTCTTTGATCCTGCCTTAAGTGAATCCTCATGAAATGCCATTAAGAGAGTCCGATTGTTTCCTGCTTGAAGAATCATAGAATGATCCATGTCATGTACAACTAAAGTACAATGACCATAAGGTAGAAGTACTTCAATGTACTTGGGAGGTCATTTGATTGTACAGTAACAGAAGGAAGAGACTTTGCAACAAGATACTGTAGTATGGCAGGATGAGAGGCAAGTTGTACTCGTGCATGAGGAACACTTCGAACAGAAACACTTCCAGACCACTTAAGGATAGATTGGATTGAGGGCAATGAATCATCTCCTTACTATTCCACAAGCATCCACAAAGACAGGACATTCAATGAGTCCTTCAGTAGTATCAACTGCATATACCTCAAGTGCCAACTTCTCTTCATCTAATCTCTTCCCAACCTGTCTGTCATGTCCCAATAGTACTTCACTTACAGTAACTCCTTCTAGTACTCGTGCTCCTGTTCAATACTTTCCTACTTTCATCCATCATGCAATACCTGCTAAAATAGCCTCTGCTGCCATTTCTTGACAAAGTGACACAGCATCCAATACGACATCTTCAGTTGTGAGTAGTGCCATCTCAATGAATTCATATCCCTTTCCCCTCTGTTCTCACTCACTTTGATATCCTCCACATTGAGAATAGGCATCATTGATCCCAATTCCTGAACTGAATTCACTTTCTCCACTCCTCCTAACACCTGCAATATTCATGTATATTATGTTTCCTTTCTTTTAATTGACATTTCCTCTAGATAGTAATCTCTCCAATGCCAACTTCGACTTTTCAGATGAAGCCAGATACAACTTTCCACATTTGTTGTGTTCTGAATGAGTCCAATACTCTTTATACATACATTCTTTTATACCAAATCCTTTGAGATTAGCCAATTCTTCGTAAAGATTGAGTGACTTTCTTGCCATATATTGACATGTAGAATGTTCCCATAGGATAGGTGATGTGACTAATCCTCCACATACAGAAGTCGCTCCTCCTCCACCAATCCTGACACAATTCATTTCCCTTCGCATGCAAAGGCAACTAATTCACGTAGATTTCTCAATAAGACAAACTCGTTTTCCTTTCTTTGCAAGATGGAATGCAATGGATGATCCAACAAGACCTCCTCCACACACAACTACATCTGTCGATGCAGCCAACCGACTAAACAAACATATTTAATACAATATAACCAATTGAAACCTTGATAGTCGATGCTGGAGAAGTACAAGGGATCCACAGGCCAACCTCATCTCCACATTTCAATATCTAAGAACAAATGTAAGTACGATTGGCAATTTAAAGGAATGGGCCGCATCTCAATTTGATTAGCATCGATTCTCAAATACCCTTTTCAACGGATAAAACCACTTCCAATGCAATCAATACAATTCAAAACATCGAAAAAATATTTATGCCATTTGAGAACACAATAAATAAATAATCCAGATGAAAGAATTTGTAAAACGAGATGAACAAACTGAAATCAGATCAGATTCTCTTGTACAAATACAAGTATGCGAGATGCTTGGGAGGATTCTTCGAATAGGCAACCTATAAAGGAATTGGAAGTAATCTAATCTTCTAGCAATCAAATAACCTTTTCATCATTGAAGAGAATCCATCTTGCATCTCTCAACACATGACAGACATAGTGACCAGAATGAGGAGATGATCCCATATGAGAGATAAAGGCTGTCAGTTCATACACTCCACATCCATCTCTCATCTTATACCATCTTATTCAATCAATACAATATACTGTGTGTAACCTCTTTTGGTCTCTTCTCTTCTTCCTTCTCTTCAGGAACTTCATTTGCATGTGAGAACAGCCATTCTGCAGCACCATTCACATCACGTTCCTTCTTCAGAGCAAAACGGGCCTGTCTCACAACAATACACTAGTAACACAATGACAAATACCTCATGACCAGTGAATCCAAAGCTCATCAATTGTTCCACATGTTCAGATGGAGGATTAGCGGATGAAGTGATATGAGGAGGATCATTAAGTGTGGGATCATCCAATCGAGACATCATCCAATCAGCAGCAACTTCTACAGATGAATTGTTTGTTGCCAATGCAGCCTTGATGGAAGCATTTCGAGTGAATCCCATTCCTTGTAACTCAAACAATCAAAATAACAATGACAGATACTTATAATCTAACTTGAGAAACGATATGTTCATTGAATGGAGTCTCTTGAGGTGATTCATCTTCAGGAAGCATCTCTTCTCCTGTAATCTCTCATTTCTCTCAATATAATCTCTATTCCAACCAGAATGGGGTTGAGTTGCTCTGAATGCACTCAGATCAATTCTATCATTCACTAACACATCAACATCCATCTTCTTTACTGTCAAGTCATCAGCAACTTCGAACCTCTTAATCCAATACTCAATCATATGCATTTCTCTGTGTCATTCTTAACAATCAATTGAACCACGCTTTGAGTTTAATTGTCTCAATGCGTATAAATATCTATCTATCTATCGCACCATTCAGTAACTACCTTGACTTGAATGATGAGAAAGTCAGGAAAAGTGGCCATTTTAGTGCATGTTGTAGCTCCTTTGACTTCTCCAGTTATTGGAGACTTGAATCCTTCAATACATTCCTCTGCAAATGATGCTGATATACATTGATCCAATTGAACTGAGAATCGAAGAGCCTCGTTGTCCACTGGAACAAGATGAGTCTCAAGGTAGACAATCAAAGTGAATGACAACGAATGAGACAACCTTTGGAATAGGGACACTCAGAACCATTTCCTCCTTCGAGGAGTATCTAACCTTTCCTGATGCAACATCCACAAGACGAACCTCAAGTGTATTGTCAATGACTGAATGTGAGAGACTCAACCTGTTGATTGAATCTCAATGCACAACTAGGATCTGATTGAGAAGGAGGAAGAGCAGCTGATATCTTGTCCATTAAGTAACTACAGTACAATCATAGTATAATACAATGCTTCTCTTCGTACCGAATATATTCCTCTGCATCTTGTTGTCTGGCAGAACAGAATTCGGCATTACCTCGACCGACAATCTATCAAAGCAGAGAATGACAAAGACTAACAACGAACAAACCCTCTTGAACTGAGTCGGTTTGACTCCATTGAAATCATTGTTGGGTGGAGGCTTAACCATTTCAATCACATCAATCAATACAATAATCACTTACTCTCGAGAAATGTCCGCTAGTAAGGGAAGAGAAGAGCTTTGCACATTGTCCAATAAGTGAATCTCCCATTTGAGAAGGAGGAACTGTCGCAAAGATAGAAGAGGAGTCAGTGGAGAAGATAGAAACAAAGTCGCCAATACACATAAGAGATTGAACAACCTCAATACAATACAATCATGACATAGCACCACAAGAGAGTACTAACTGAGTTGATATAGCATGATGATCCTATGTTAATAATTCCCGTATTGTGTGGACCATAAACATTCTCCAAGTGTTCTCCATCCTCTTGACATGCAGCCCATTCCCATTTCTCAAATAAATATTCCTTTCTCTTATTTGTCATTCATCTACCTGATTGATATCCAACTCCAATTCAATTGTACTCTTTTCAGTCTTTGTCATTTCCTTCATATTCAGTCCGAAATGAGCAAGATGACGTTGCAGATTAGGATTGATGACCTATGGAAAGGGGGATAAAGGAGGAATGGATAGTACTGACTGAATTGTCTTCATCATAAGAGTATACATCTGCAGTTCCATTCTCTTCTATTGTTCCCAATTTGACCTGAATGATACTTATTCATATGTGTAATGACAATTGATACTCACAACAAGTGGATACTTTTTCTCTTCATAGTACATTCTCATGTGATTGTTTCCCTTTGAACGAACTCCATCACCAATCAATTGCGAACGGCCACAACTGTCACAAAATAAAACTATTATCTTTGTAGAAAACAAAATAGACAAAATGAGTACACCCTTTCACAGAAATAATTATACCATGTCTTTTAAAAAATGGGATAATCCTAACTATATAAAGTTAGGGACCGCTAATGCGTACTTTTTTCCATGTGAGAGAAGTAATTCACTCTAACACTGTCGGAAAAAAGAGTCTTTCTCTCAAGTTGTTTTAGTTTAGTAGATATTGAAGAAGAACATACCGAATGGCTCCATCATATAAATTGAGCCATAGGTTCTCAGTCAGCCCACATCCTTCCACATCACAAATCCATGCGCAAGATGCAACCTATTCATCAGCAACTTCACAATGACAAATCATCAATTCTAACCCTTCTTGCATTCTCACATTGTTGCATATCAGCGTGTTTCGTTATTTCCTTCATCTCTCCATCCCATGCATTCGAAGCACACTAATATCAATCATATCAATTCATTTTCATTCTATACCTGTAGAAGTTCCAGTCTTTCTGCACTTGTTGTATTGGCAATCCTTTCACACGCAGTTCCTCAAGAGAAACATTTCACGAGAACAACTATCAATCTAACCAATAGGAAGATCAGCAACCAGAGAAATAGGAATACGAATATTGAGATGAGGAAAGACAACGAGGTTGAAATCATCATCCACTTCTACTCTGACAATACATCTTTCAACAAAAGCACATTATATGACTGACTTGTCATTGAATCCCTCGTCCATTCCAATTGCGAGTCTCTTGATCTACAACAAACAACTATATGCTCCCCTCACACTTTCCTACACACCTTGTCCTTAGGCTCATCCGTCTCTTCCTTAACATTCTTCTTGCTTGTTATTTGCAGATATACCTTCTTCCCCTTCTGTGCTTCTATTTGAGCGTGTTCGCCGCAGAACGCACACAACGTCTTCAGGCAAACATAAAGGCCTCCTGAGAAACAAATTATAACAATTCATGCAATCACCCAACTGGTCCCTAATCATTTTGTGCTTATCTACCGTCTCACTACCATATTTATTCAGTTATTAACCAGCCGGACTGCGCGCTGCTACGCGGCGCTTCGCCGGCTGGCAGTGTTTATTTTAGTGACATGTTGGAAAATGTTTATGATGAGACCCACGACTCCACATATTTACATAGATAGATAGATGGATAATGAAGGGATTCTTTTATTACATTTTTATTCAGTTATTGATTACGAAAGATTCAGGTGTTTCGAAGGGTTATCACAAGTATGCCAGTCCTACCAAACAGAGCTAACACATAGCTAGAATTATTGATCAGAGAGATCAGTTAGGGTGAAGAATTATGAATTAAAAACCTGGATGGTACGGAGTGTGGTAGCAGTACATACACTCATCCTTGTAAATTTTGGATTCGTGTGAAGGAAGAGAATACGAAGAAGGAGGAAGTCCCTTCAGAAGTTCTCCCACAGAAGAAAGATCTTCAACAGGAGTAGCGAGACAACGGGATGATTCCACTTCAGCCATACTGAGTAAGAGATTGTACATTCACTCAAACGGATATAAAAGGTAACAGACGCTGATATACGACAGCGTTGAAACAAAAATCCACAAAATTTATAGAAAATACTTTATCCAAGTTCATTTCCAATACAGTCCGTTAATAAACTTCGACATCAATTGTTGTATTCTGTACAGTAATGTATACATACAGGTGATAATTAATACCAAAAGGATTCGCAAATGATATTTAAATATGCGTGAGTGGATGTAATACTCTCGACCCTACTCCCTTCTCAATGCTTCCAATCTTGCCTGTAGATCATCATCCATATCAGGGACTGCCCCACCCGCAGTTATTGCAGTTCCCTTTGTCTTTTCAGTTGCAGCACTTTCCCCAATTCTTCCACTAACTGCCACGAGACCAGCCATTTCCTCGCCCATTTGAATGCCCAATTCATCCAGAACCTCAACCACAATTCATAATCAGAGAGATCATTCATATACCTGATTGACTATTTGTTCACTCTCAGCTTCATCCGTCTCATCTCCAAGTGCATCATCAATGGCATCACCAACTATTTCCTCCTTCATATCCATGATTTCGCTTTGCTTCTCGAACTCCATCATAATCTACAAGATGGCCATTTGATTTACACAATAAAAATGAACATGGAGAAAAGAAGGACGTGAACAAGTTAGTGCCCTATAGGTGAATATAGATGTATTCGTAAGAAAAGTCTCAATGCGACGGGTTCACGAGAAAAGATTTATAAATAACACCCCCCCCCCCTTTAAATTCCCTCTACCGGAACCATTTTGTTCAACATCAACTATGCAAAAATTCCAGGGCTTGTTCAACTATGCTCAATTTTTTCCTCAAGGGTACCAACACGACAAATATGCGAACCTGTTGTATCTGTGGCAAGTTCATTTGTCTATTCATCGACTGCATTGCTCGAGTGACACCTTTCATAGCCTAAATTTAAAATTAAGGAAGAAATTTCGTTTAAATTCAACCTGTGCCATTGCATCCTGACTCTTCAGTGTCTGTACTTTGAGTGAAACAGCTTGAATGTTTGCCTTCATCATGATGAACTTCTTTATGTATCGACGTGTGCGAACCAAATCCTTCGCCATAACCTTTACTGAGTCCTCAACATTCTTCGTCAACTATGTAGTTCCCTCGTCATCATCATACCATTTGATTCATTTTCGCCATTTTCTTGATTTCTGCAATAACCTTCTTCTCCTGCATCTCCATTCTTGATTTTTCCCTCAAATAGGGCTGCATTATTACCGTATCACTTCTTCCTAGATTCTTTTTCATTAAACGGAATATGCGCTCACGAAACGCTTTCACAGGGATGGTTGCAAATATAGAGAAAGTGTCGTGATTCTCAATCATCCCGACGAGTTAAGCAACATTCCCGTTGGAACCGATTCATGAAAATCGAAACTGCTAAAGTAAGATTTCTGTGCGTAAGTGTCTTTTTCTATTGTGTTCGGAAGGGTCGTCATCCTACATGAACATTTCTAGTCTCTTCATTTTGAACATCATAAAATTGTGCAAAGTTTTGAACGTCGCGGGAATCGAGCCCGCAACGTCAGGATTGTAGGACTTGCGCGCTGCCCACTGCGCCAGGACGGATGACTGTTTTAATTCATGATTCTAAAACGCTCTCTTTCTCTGTCGCCTATCGGTCTCACTTTTGACGCTCGACAACTGAGATCACTAAAGGTCACCGAATGTCCCTAAACTTTCAAAAATACAAGTTATCACAAAACATCCGGAAAGCTTTTCTTTCACTAAACCGACCGAGCTGATCATGATTGTGAGCTATATTTCCCCCAGAAGCTTCATTCATTTCACATGGTCAATATAACCTCACAACATGAGAACATAGCGGAAAAAAACAGCCAACTGAGAAAAACACAAAAAGGTTCTGCGGCATGTATAAAAAGCAGTGCATCATCATCTTGATCATCGTGGTCAGTCTAGTCAGGGGAAATTTTTTTAAAGAATATTTTGTAATTAATGCTGTTGTAGTTGTTGATTAATTCTCTTAGAAGAACTATGGTATAACGACAACGACCATCTGACAACAAACCTGTCCAACTCGCGCATAGCCTTATTCAAGGCTCGCTGGTTCTGTCGTAGCAGTTCCGCTGGAGTTTTACGTCTTCCGAAGAGAAACTCCATTTTCTGAATATTTGAAGAATTGTTTCAACGATGGCAATAAGAATGGGAAGTGCGAAATAAGTATATGAAGCAGTCGCAAATAGCAGAGTTGAACAAGAATATCACATCTCGAGGTGATTCAAAAAAAAACATGAGTAATTATTTGTTCCTTGAGTGACGAATGCCGATTTTTGTGTAACAACGTTAGTCAGCTGCCTATATGCCGGCATTGCCGCACATTCATCGCCGCGGGCGCCCCGCCCCCTTTTTCGTCCGGTGCCACACTGTGCACTCTAATTGGACTAACTGAACCTATGGCATTGCGGGGATTTGAGCGTACGCTAGCGTGCATGCACAGTCTGTCAAGACACTGGGGTACCCGGGCACGGCCTGTCATGGCTACTGGCCCCGCCCCCTCTCCCCGCACGCACTCTCGTCGTCTCGCTTTTGTCTCTCCTCTCTCCCCATTGTCTCTCGCTCCCAGGTGTACACGTTTAGCGTTCGCGCTACTGAAACGGTTACTACTCTTTTCAAACATTATGAATCAAAAAATTTCAACAGGTGAAAGGTAGAGGACAACCAGACGCATCTGCTGGAGTCGAGTTATTAGACCTCAAACCTGAATCGATGGTATTTATAAGCAGTCAAACAT